>VDFB02000003.1:65037764-65081493 GCA_007258455.2 Sequoia sempervirens | reverse complement strand
CTAGAATATGAAGAGACAAAGAAATGTTAGTGCAAAAGATATGGATGATGATATGGATGCAATGCCTATATGAGATGAGTGAGAGAAGATGACAAGACAAAAGGAGATGCATGTTAGTTCCTAGACAAAATCCTTCAAAACTTTATCATAGGACTTTAATTATTATTGCTCTTAATCATCATTGGGAAGACTGTTGTAATGGCCAACAAACACCATGATATGACATAGATCAAGGTGTACAAGGCTGTACCATCACATAAGACAAGCAATCACAGACAAGGATGATCATGACTCATACTAAGAGTGTTGTTGCCCCAATCTTTTTGTCATAACCAACCACCAACAAGAAGGACAAAATGAAACGTCGTTGCTTCTCTAAATCCTATTTCGAGGACATCCTTGAGAAACTAGCAACATGATTGTCAAAATACAACAATAAAGCCATTATCATGATACATTTTTGTTTTTCTAAATCCTGAAATTAGGAATCGCTAAGAAACTAGTAGCATGTGTGTCAAGAGACAAGACAAACATCATGATACGTCGCTGCTTCTCTAAATCCTGTTGTTGGGATCTCGCTGAAAAACTAGTAACATGATAAAAAAAATCCAAAGACAGGATAAGACAATCAGCGATGCATTAAAACTTCTTTTCTAAATCTTGTTGTCAGGATCTCGCTGAAAAACTAGTAACATGATGAAATCCAAAAGATGAGATAAGACAATCATGATACATTGCTGCTTTTCGAAATCCTGTGGCCAGGATCTCGCTAAAAAACTAGTAACATGATGAAAGCCAAAAGACAAAATAAGACAATCATGATACGTCACTGCTTTTCTAAATCCTATTGTCAGGATCTCGCTGAAAAACTAGTAACATCATGAAAGCCAAAAGACAAGATAAGGCAATCATGATACGTCACTACTTTTCTAAATCTTGTTGTTGGGATCTCGCTGAAAAACTAGTAACATGATAAATATCCAAAAGACAAGTTCCAAGTGTTTGACCAATGTGTTTGGATACCCAGTGTTTTGATGTCAAGATGTCAGGTTTGATGATGTCGAGATGCCAGGGTGTCAAGGTTTTGACGATGTCAAGATGACGAATGTCGAAGATTTCCAAATTCGGGAAGGACACATCCTGAATAATGTTGATGTCGAGAAGATTGATCCCTAAATGTCAAAAGGAATCCCTCAAAAATTTCGGATGACAATGACAATGCCTAGGAAGGACACATCCTAAGGCATGAATAAGAGAGATTGTTCTTCAGAAGGACACATCTGAAGAATATTGATGTCAAGAGGAGTGATCCTTAAATGTCAAAAGGATTCCTCAAAAAAAAATTGGATGACGATGCCTAGGAAGGACACATCCTAAGGCATAAATGACAGAGGCTATTGTTCAAAAGGACTCATCTAAAAGAATAACCAAGAGTTGACAGTTTGACTAGTTGTGACAATTTTGACTTGTTTTGACCAAGTTTGACTGAAGTTTGACTTGTGTTGACTATATGTCGATATCTTTGACATGCTGATGTGATTGTCATGTTTGAATAAGTGTTTGTCATACTTCATTTTTATGATTTTCCTTGACCTGTAGACTTTTGACGTGTGTGTCAGTGTAGTGCCATGAACCCTAATGGACTGACCTAGTGCGGCCTCGAGGGCTCATCAACAGATGGCCTTGCCTACGTCATACACTCAGAGACCTCGTAGTTCAACATGACCAATGACTTTGTCTTGATAACCAAAGATTGAATCATGATTTTATTTTGACAAACCTAAAAGGACTAACCTAATGTCTCAAGGACTCAAATATGAGTCTTGCCTACGTAGCAAATGCACAGAGACAATGTAGTTCGGACGAATGACAAAGACTTGAGTAAAATGATGGACATGTGGAATTGTGACCTTGTTTTGCATTGTCTAGACATTGTGACATTTTTGGGGTTTCTTGAGGACGTTTTTCAATTTTTAGGTCTTTCTTTAGGAGGTTTTGCAATGTTTTTGGTCTTTTTTATGGACATTTTGCAATGTTTTTGGTCTTCTTTTTTTTTAGGACTTTTTGTGATGTTTTGTCTTTTTTCAGGACTTTTATGTTTTGTCTTTTTCAAGACTTTTTATGATTTTTTTTTCTTTTGTCTGTTTATGATTTTTTTGGACTTTTGACAGCTTATAATTTTTTGGACTTTTGACAGTTTATAAGTTTTTTGGACTTTTGATAGTTTATGAGGATCGCGACAAATGCATGTGAATGATGCCTATGCATGAGCATCCAAAGACAAACATGATTGTGCCCCTAGTCAAGTTGAATACCAATTGGTAGGTGATGACAGTGTTGTTTGATGTGGGAAGGATGCATCCTGAAACAACATGATGATGATGATAATGTGATGAAAGTATTGAGGTCTACAACTAGGCCAGGAACAAGGTCAAGTAATATTTTGGATAATGTGCTTGTATATATTAGACTTGTTGCATGTGGAATGACTTGGTTAGGACTAAAAAGGATGGAGTATCCTTAGACCATTTGACAAGGGAAAGCCAAGATAGGTGACAGACATGAAAGGACAAAATGTGGGCTTGGTAAAGGACAGAGGACATGAGACTAAGGGAATTGTCATATGATTGTCAAGGATTATGTTGTATAAGGATAATGAGGTTATGTTAGCAATGACATGATGTTTCATGAATAATATACAACCAAAGGATAGACATGTCAAGTTTTCCCAAAGCATGATTTATGTGTGCCTATTTTATGTCATGACCAAGATAGGTGGGAATGATATGGATTAAATGGTTAGATGCCAATGTCAAGAGGAAGTCCTAGGATATGAGACGACTTGCCCCCAAGTGTAAGAGTCCACATAGATGATTTATTTTACACATGATGCATGTTTGCCAGGTTTTCATCATGGTACTTATCCAAGGCGCCTGTTTGCGAGGTTTTCATCATTGGCTGAAATTTGTCTCTTTACTATTTTCATGACTTTGAAATTTTTTTGGTGTCACCAAGATGCTTGTTTGCCAGGTTTTCATTAGAGTGATGATGTTTTACATTTTTCAATTTTTTTTGTAGATTTGATTTTGTGGATAGCTTGGATGCTTTAGATAACCACTGACTGTTTTGAATCCATTGATGGTGCCGATGTAGAGACTAGTGCCATGATATGCCAATAATGACCTTGTTGAAGGAGTTGTCTTTCCAGGATCATAGCCCTTGCATACAACTAATTGATGTCATTGTGATCCTTTCTAATACTAGAGTTGGCCTTATCAGAATACACACATCACGATAGAGTGCCATGAGAGTCCTTATGGTAAAGAGTTGTTTCCAAGATGTGACGGATGTGTGATGTGGGATTTTTGGACTTTAGACGAGATGTAGGATTATGGAAAATGATGGTAGATGTGGAAAGGTTGTTTGGAAATTTTCATGAATCACCTTTTATTTTCCAAACTTGGGATGGTGGATGATGAATTTTGGAATTTTGATTGGGACGATGTTTAGAACCAACACTTTTATATGCCTTGCTTGATGACCATTTTGAAGGAGGTGCACATGTGTTATATGTGGGAGTCCTCTTGTATTGTGGCTCCACATTGTGCTTGAATTTTTCTTTTGACATATTTTCTTTGCTTGATCCACTTGTCTTTAGGATCCATTTTAATTTCATTTGTCCACTTGTCTTTTTGTTTGATTCAATGGCCGTTGACATTTGAGTTTTATTTTTTGATTTGTATGTCTTTTGTCTTTGTGGGTTCCAAAGGGAAGGTTTATTTATGATGGAATGATGGTTTATGGTGTGGACGAAAGAGGTGTTACCGACAATCTTATGACAAGGATTTCTCTTGGACTCTATTTTGACGTTTGTATTTGACGAGGTTGCCCCAAGTATCGAGGAGGTTTCACTGACATTGTTTGATTTGCTGATTAAAGAATAGCCAAGACCTTGATGTCTGCAATTTTCCTGGAGCTGTATTGGTTCTTGAATGCCTTGCTCATGTATGCCTAGTCCTTTGCCTTGATAATGCATGCTTTGACAGATTCTATTAGTGATGGGCTATTTTTTGTTTTGAAAGCAAGATGCTAACCCATCATGATGTATGTTGAAACTGTTACCTATAATGTTCTCATCTACAAGAAATCCTGCTCTGATAAAAAAAGATGACCCTAGTTGATAAAATGTCTTAGCTTCATTCTTATGTTGGACATATTTCTGATTGATATCTTTGGTTTGATCTTGTGACATGTCATGTTCAGGTGATTCGATTGGTGTTTCGAAGTGAATGTCAAAGCCATCGTTATGGTCAGTGTCATAGAGTCTAGTAAATTCAGCTATAACGTGGTCATTTGCAAATATGTCCATAATGGAAGAATCTTTTTTTGGAGGAAGATCGTCTATGGGTCTAATGGAGGCAAGTGTGTCATCTTGGAAAGTGTCGATAGTTGGGGCTTAAATAGGGTCATCAAGTGTTTGATCATAAATGGCATAAAGGTCAAGGAGTGGATCGTTTTGGATTTCTTGGTCAATGGTAGGGTCTTGGTCAAAGATGGGGTTGCCGTGGATGATATAATTGGAAATAGAATTGTTGTTAAGGATAGGTGTGTTTTGGATGTCATGATTGTCTTGAAGGACTTCTTGAATGGACTTTAAGATAGGGTCATGGGATGGACTACCTTGTTCTTGACATGAGGGTGACATTATATGGTCATGCTTTGGGCTTTCATTTTGATATGTATCCTCAAGTTTAGACAATGGGATGTTCCTTTGAGTAACAACAAAATTTCCATGACTAGATGTGGCTTGTGAGGGGGTGACTTGAAAAGGATTAATGAATGAAGGAATAGGATAGGACGTGGAGACTTGGACTGGACTAGTATGTGAAGGACTAGGATATGACATGGAGACTTGGACTAGACTAGTGTGTGAAGGACTGGGATATGACATGGAGACTTGGACTAGACTAGTGTGTGAAGGACTGGGATAGGACATGGAGACTTGGACTGGACTAGTATGTGAAGGACTAGGATAGGACATGGGGACTTGGACTGGACTAGTGTATGAAGGACTGGGATAGGACATGGAGACATGGATTGGACTAGTATGTGAAGGACAAGGATATGACACGGGGACTTGGACTGGACTAGTATGTGAAGGACTAGGATAGGACATGGAGACTTGGATTGGACTAGTTGGTGACGACATATGATACGACATGGAGACTTGGACTGGATTGGTGTAAGGCTGACTAAAATGGGACGTGGAGACTTGGACCAGATCAATATGGTATGATGTGGGGACGTGACATGAGTTGGTAGATGGTTGATAAGACATGTAGAGTTGGATGAGATTGATAGGTGAAGGACCAAAATATGACATGGAGGTTTGGAATGGACTAGTGGACAATTGGCTTCCCTTGTCAAGATTAGGATAAGGGTGATAAGTGGACATTTGTTGTGAATTAATGGCAAGATTTATGTTAAGTGATTGTTGATGGTGAGGGTAGATGGATGGAGGACATGGACTGATGCGTCGTTGGTATGAAGGACATTGATTTTTGGTTTGGAGGAATTGTCTCCTAAAGTCTAAGGCTTGTTGATATTGACCTCTACAGAGTAATTGGTATTCAACTTTACTAGCAAGCCTATCAATATTGTGTTGAAGGGAAGACAAGGTGGTGGAATTCATGATGTTAAATGCAGAGTGATAATGACATTTGTCTAAGGGAAATGACTAATGCAAGATGTCAAGGTTGTCAAAGTGAAAGTGTCAAATGAGGACTAAGACGATAATGTTGATGAAGGACTAAAATGATTAATGCAAATTCTAGGTTCAAAATGAGTACTAAGATGAACAATTGAAAGTCTAAGTTCAAAATGAGGACTGAGATTTTTTTTTGATGTTTTTTGGAAAAGTCTAAGTTGTCTAAGGTCGATTGTTTGTGTCTAGATTTGTGAATATTGTGTATATTGTTTGAAAATATACAAAAAAATTGACAAGCACGATGTTTTGGTGTATGCAAACGCACATGAGACAAGCACGATCCTAATAGGCCAATAGGCCAAGGGTTTGTATACTTGATATAGCCCACTGATATACCCCAGATTGGTGCTAAATAGCTTTCCTTCTCGAGAGCGGATAGCTTAGAAGTTTGGTGGAATTGGCTCCCCTCCATGGCTCATTAACATCATTCAATCACACCAACTTTGAATTCTTGGGTAGTGACTTCCCAAGAAATGCTATCTCTACTCAAGGGGATCAATAGTGAGTGTCTTCGAGCATGATACTGTACCCTACACTATACCAAGCAATGGCTGAAAAATGGTTGGCCTCTAAAATAGTGGGTGTTTAGTAAGGGAATTCCATTTGTAGGGCATGATCCATGCTGCGAGAGTCCCCTTTCAAATCCATCTCGTCGGAACCATACGCGTGATTCTTGGGCTTTCCCCAAGAATCCACTTTTATATATCGGATGGAAGTCCCTTGGGTTCAAGGTGCTATCGGTCTGAGTCATCCTGGGGTGAGTACTTTTTCCCACTAGAACAGGCCCAAGTTCTAGAGTTAGTAACCATTTCTCTTACACCCAGGATCGCACAGATGCACAAGGGGAGAGGATACCTTGATATACCAAATCATGAGGGTAATAACACAAATATGCTTTCGCACCAAACACAAGACACTTGTTAATTTTAATCCAAGTGAAAGATTTGCTACAATACTAGACAATTTATTTCAAAAATTTAACTAGGGTCTTCGGCTTGCGTTCTGCAGAAAGATTCATTAGTAGTTTGATAACGATCTTTGACTATCGATCTGAAAAAATAGTTAGATGTGTCATTTTTGTCCACTTGATCCAATGTGTCCTTTGAAGTGTTTATTTTCTGCACATGCACAAAACCAACAACAAAGCCAAAACCCTAACAAGATAATTGATCACTACTATTAGAGGGTTAGCTAGTCAAGACAAATCTGATTTTTGGAAATTTTTTTGATAGTAAAATTAAAAATACAGAGAATAGAACCTATCTAAAATTTCAAGACCTTTCCAATAATGTAAAGAAATAAAAAAATGTTGTTTTGCACCTAACATTAATTTTTTATGAAAAATCATAAAAAATTATAAAAAAATACAAACCAGCTCCAAAAATTCTAATTTTTGGTCTGGAGGCATTTGATGTCATCCCAAATCTGTAGAATTTTTTTGTGAGTAGATCTGCAACTATTGGTGAGATATAAGCAAATATTTTTGAAATCCCAATTTTAAAAGATCTATTGTTTGACTAATAATTGTGCATCCAAATTTAAAAGATAAAGAATATACCCCTATTAAAATTTAGAGAGATTTCTAGAAATGTAAACATATCTGACAAATTTGATAATTTTCTCTCAAAATTTATTTTTCATGAAAAACAACAAAAAAATTATGAAAAATTAAAATAGATCCAAAAAATATGCTTTTTGGAATGAGAGCTTGTGATGTTGTTCCCAAGCTGCAGAAATTTTTTTGTGAGGAAATACATAACCATTTGAAAGTAATGGTTGAATATTTGGAAACTAGGGCTTTATCCAAAATGATGCAAAACCTACAACAAAAAGCAAACAAAACCTGCAACAAAAAGAAACCAACTCCAAAAATTGCTCTTTATTTGTCCAAATATGTCAGGTTCACCAATGTAACTAAGGGTTAATTTCAAAGGTTAGATTATCAAATGAATTGAAGCATATAAGCATAAACCCAAATAAACTACAAAGTACAATGAAAGCAAACATAAATAAAATGATTATACCAGTTAATCACCGAAACCTCCATGATTCATCTTTGTAGCACCTTCTAACTTTTTGGTTGACGTGTTGCCCTCAGATTCAATGTGCGAGCAATCTGAAAATAAAAGCCTAAGTCCTACACAAGCTTTGAAGGATTTACTTAAAGTCTATGCCTATGCCTATGGAAAAATAAATCTAAGTTTTAATATGCCAGAATAATGTAATCTATGTGCGTGTAATCTAAAAATAAGAGAAAAATAGCATTTTATAGAAAATTCCATTTTGAATGGACAGATGAGATTGACTTTCGACGAAGACCTAAAATCAGAGGATGAGATTAAATCTGATAATCCCTAATCAGGGTTAGGGAAAAATCATTAAGTGAGTGGTCGAGATGTCATCTGAGAAAATCAAATCAGCGGTGGAGAATAAATGAGATAATTAATTATAAAAATAAAGATTTTCAAAAATCAAGAAGATAAAGACTGCTTGATTTGTGAGATTCAAAAAATTAGGAAGATAAGAGTTGAACTGAAGATCAAATTTGGAAAATCAAGAATCTGCCCAATTACTTGACTTTTGGAGGAATATTACCATTTTGAATTAAATTAACTCAAAATATGGATTTTTTGAAATAATAAATAATTGATTTTTAGATTATTTACTAAAATGAACTGACAGTTAAGAATGTGAAATCATTTTAAATAATTAACTTATTTAAAATGAGAGAAATATTAATTTTGACAATTAAATAATTAAAGATAATTATTTAATTTAGTAGATAAATTAATCAATTCATTTAATTATGACAATTAGTGACATATTAAATAAATAAATAAAATTTATTTATTTAATAATCAAGAAGAAATGAATGAAGAAGGATAATTAAATAATTTAATAAATTTATTTAATTAAGGGAAAACTTAGACAATTAATGACGTATTTAATAAATAAATAAAATTTATTTATTTAATAATCATGAAGAATAAAAATGACATGAATTAATTAAATAATTATGAATTATTTAATCAATAGTCGAATGTGGACCAAAGACATAATTAAATGTCATAATTATGCTAGGACGAAAGTGGTAAAAATAGAGCTTGCAGGCCTAGGTCATTTTTAAGTGTCTACATTTTTCATTCAATCGAAACATTGTGCTTAGTATTTCATGTTTATGATCACACATTTATACCTAAAAACATATACTACTTCTCACACTATATATTGCATAATCCTATATTTCTCATAAATTTTAAGTTGTGATACTAAAATGATATTCATATGAAAATCTATTAGGTTCAAAATATTTTATTGTTTCTTTTTCTCTATTAAACATCATCCAATACAAAATCAAATCACATTCTCAAGTATTCACTATGCAATGGTAAAATATAAAATCTAATCTAGCCATGATACAATAAATCCTAATAAATCCCCTTGCTATGTCATATTCACTATAGTTATGGGATTCCTAACTAGACTAAAACTTACACAATAGTCCAGTAACCACCTATTAAACAATGAAGCAATATATAGTTCAATAAGTACTCAAAATTTTGTTGACTATGTCATACATTATAAGCCATGACCTGCATCATCCTCAATATGGTCACACTCAGTGATTCAATTAAATAGGGGATGCATCCAATTGTTCACTTTATTAACAATGGTCTCACTATGGTAAATAAAGGATATAGTGAAACATAGTTATTTATGATATCATAAAAAATATGCATAGGGACCCACACATTATCAATAACTAAAGTCATAAATAAGGATTCCCACATTATCAACAACTACGACCTTACAACATTTTTTAGTAGGAAGGTCCACAAAATGAAACCATTTTTACCAAAAACTAACTTGATCTCCTTAAAAAATTTAGAAATCAATATTTATTTCTAAAATGCAGTCATAAGTTTCTAGTTTTGGTAATGGAATGATGTTTTATTTTTAGATGATACAAGTAGAGACTCCTAAGATTGATAGGAAAGTGAAGCATGGTGTCACTACAGTAGTATCAAGTTCGATTCCTTTGAAAAAGGTATGAGGTAGATTAGTAAAGTTCACATTATATTTGTTGTTTTAGCTGTCTATTATTGAAAATGAAATGATTATTCATTTGTAGTTTAATTTCTATTTGGATAGTTTCTATAGGGCTTTGTAACACCAGAGCATGAGCATGTCATTGCTATGGATGAGGAGAGAGATCATTTGGTTGTGGTAAGTGATTATTTTGTAAAATATTTCATTTTATAATTTAATTTCTATATATTAATGTCTATACTTTTTATTGTAATAGGTGTAACTCCATGAATCTTTAAACATGAGGTCTATCGAATGAATTCAAAGTAGACCACCATTGCACGTATCTCCATACCCTTGATGATCAAGGACTGCTCATGATTTGTTTCCTTCACTTGGAGGGAAATGACTATTTATTAGGGTCCTTTTTTGTATGCCTATATGGTATTTTCGAACATATATTTTGTATAGCATATATGCAACATTGTATGCCCATATGGCATTCTTGTAAGCCTATATGGATTTTTTGTATATATATTATAATTATATCGACATATATTGATGTATGCCTATATGGCTATTTGGCTAATACATATATTTTTTATTGATGGTTTCCATATTTGCATTATAAATGATTATTTAAATAAATGAATAATGATTCAACGTAACTATAAATGATTAATGTTATTCCAATATGTTCTTACAAAAATATTTCTATATTATTTCCTTACAATAAAAAAAGTGCTTCAAAATATGCTAAGATGTTTATCTCTCAAGAATGTAATGAAAACATAAGGAAAAAGAGCCACTATATAATATGTTGCCTCTATTATATAATGACAAGCTTCAATGGATATTTGTAGATGGTTCACTTCAAATATTTAAAATCCAAGTGTATCCCATGCTTCATAACTTATTTTTAGATTTATATATTATTGTTTGTAAGCATTATCACACTTTATTGAATAATATTCTTTTATATCCATTCATTCCTAATATTTTGTTGTATTGATAAAATGAAGACAATGAGGATGTGATGATTTTTATCATGATGTACCTTTACCTTTTAGTTTCCCACTGGTATTTTATGTTTTTCTTTTTTTATTAAATTTTTGATGGTGATCTTCACACTCATTTCACCTATATTTGTTGGTTAATTATTATCTTTCCTACACCACTATGTGTTTGTGGTCTTGGATGTCATATTTTTGGCATATAGTTATGGAATCAAGTTTTATTCAAGACAAAGTACAAACAATTTACACTATGTTTCCAATTATTTTATTCAAGTATATTCAATTTCCCATCCTCTAGTTGGCCAATCACTACTTCAAATTTATAGAGGTATCCTTCATGCCCACACTTTCCTTCATCTCAAGCAAATGTATTCCTATATTGACCAAAATATTTATGCTTGCATCGAGTTCAATTAATGAAGGAGACTAGTTCTTTGGTGTAGATCATTTAGTCATAAGAGTATAAAGACACCTACGTTGCCCAAAAATCATAAAGTGGACTTATTTTGTAGCCACCCTAATGTGTTGGAATTTTTGGTTTACCCCCACGAGATGAATGTAAACAATGCCTCTCAACAACTTTTTACTAAATGCAACTGATACTTTTTGGAACATCTGAAACATTATTGCCACGGTGGAATGGCTTGGATATATGAAAAAATGAGAGAGGTTATTGTAGAGATACCCTACATGACCTTATACCTTCAAATGAAATGTTTCTAAATGCCATGATTTTTGAGTAACAACTTGTCAAAGTTTACCACTTTTTGGCACTTAGCACTCTTAAGAGAAAGCATTGGTATAATGTAGCTTGGAATGATCTACCATGCCCGGGTGTGAAACAAGACCTTTCCTACCTTAAACCCACCCAACTTGATGTGTTAGAATTTTTGGTTTGATCACACAGTGAACAAAAAAAGAATTAAGCTATCTTGCAACTTTATTTTGAATGTAACTGACACATTTTGCAAAATCTGAAACATTGTCGCCCTAGTGGAACGACTTAGATATATGAAAAAATAAGAGAGGTTATTGTAGAGGGACCCTACATGAACCTATACCTTTAGAATTTTTTTTTAAGCACCACGATTTTTGAGAAATAGCTCATCAAAATCTTCCACCTTTTGGAACTTAGGGCTCTTAAGAGAAATAATTGATACAATGTAGCCTGGATTGATTTGGCATGATGGGGTGAAAAATAGGATGTTTTCTAGCATAAAACCACCCACTCAGACATGTTGGAACTGTCAATTTTTCTGCATGAAAAAAATAACAAAAATTAGGCTACCTTGCAACTTTCTTTTGAATGCAACTGCCACTTTTTGCAACATCTGAAACATTGTCGACATGATGGAATGACTTGGATATATGAAAAACTGAGAGAGTTTATTGTAAAGGGACCCTACATTACCCTATACCTTTAGAATAGATGTTTCTAAGTGCCACAATTTTTGAGAAACAACTCTTTAAATTTTGCCACTTTTTGCCACTTAGGGCTCTTAAGAGAAAGCATTGGTACAATGTATGTTGGATTGATCCGATGTGCTAGGGTGAAAAATAGGACCTTTAATAACATAAAACCACCCACCTAGATGTGTTTGAATTGTTGGCTTGGACCACAATGAACAAAAAAGAAATTATGCCTCTTGACAACTTTCTCTTTAATGCATTTGACAATTTTTGCAACATGCAAAAACTTGTCACCACAACCAAATGGATTGGAGATACAAAAAAAAAAGAGAGTTTATTGTAGAGGGCCCTACAAGATCCTATACCTTTAGATGAAATGTTTCTAATTTCCACAGTTTCTGAGAAATAGCTTGTCAAAATTCACCACTTTTTGGAACTTAGGTCTCTTAAGAGAAAACACTGATACAATGTCGCCTTGATCGATCCAACATGTTGGGGTGCAAAAGAGGAACTTTCCTAGCATAAAACCACCAACATAGATGTGTTGGAATTATCGGTTTGGTCACACGAAAAACAAAAAAATTAGGCTACCTTGCAACTATCTCTTCAATGCATTTGACAATTTTTTCATTGTGCAAAAACTTGTCACCATGACCAAATGGATTGGAGATATAATAAACTAAGAGAGGTTATTGGAGAGGGACCCTACAAAACCCTATACCTTTAGAATTTTTTTTTCTAAGTTCCATGGTTTTTGAGAAATTTTCCACTTTTTGAGACTTAGGTCTCTTTAGAGAAATCATTGGTACAATGTAGCTTGGATCGATTTGGCGTGCTGGGGTAAAAAAAAAGGACCTTTCCTAGCATAAAACCACCCACCCAAATGTGTTGGCACTTTCAGTTTGGCCACATAATGAACAAAACAAAAATTATGCCTCTTGACAACTTTCTCTTCAATGCATTTGACAAATTTTCAGCATGCAAAAAATTGTCACCATGGCCAAATGGATCGGAGATATGAAAAACTGAGGTTATTATAGAGGGACCCTACAAGACCTTGTAAATTTAGAAGAAATGTTTCTAAGTGCCATGGTTTTTGATAAATAGCCCATCAAAATTAGCCACTTTTTGGCACTTAGGTCTCTCAAGAGAAAGCATTGATACAATATAGCCTGGACTAATCTGGCATGTTGGGGTGCAAAATAGGACCTTTCCTAGCATAACCACCCACCCTGACATGTTTGAACTATTGGTTTGGCCACACAATGAACATAACAAAAATTATGCCTCTTGACAACTTTCTCTTCAATGTAATTGACACTTTTTACAACATCTAAAACATTGTCACCATAGACAAATGGATTAGAGATATAAAAAATAAGAGAGGTTATTGTATATGGACCCTATGTGACCTTGTAACTTCAAATGAAATGGTTCTAAGTGACACAGTTTCTAAGAAAGAGCTCATAAAAATTTTCCACTTTTTTGCACTTAGGGCTCTTAAGAGATCACCAATACAATGTGGCTTGGAATAATCTGACATGCTGGGGTGTGAAAGAGGACCTTGAATAGCATAAACCCACCCACTCATACATTTTCAAACTATCAGTTTGGTTGCATGATGAACATAATGAAAATTATACCACCTTGCAACTTTACACTGCGTCCGTCTGACACTTTTTCCAATGTACAAAAACTTTTCACCATGGCCAAATGGATTAAATATATGAAAAATTGAGAGATATTATTGTAGAGGGACCCTGTATGACCTTATATCTTCAGAAAAATGGTTGCAAGTGTCATGGTTTTTGATGAAGAGCCCATCAAAGTTTTCCTCTTTTTTAGACTTAGGGCTCTTTAGAGATCGTCAATACAAGTTTTTACTAAACATGTAAATATATAGAAAACAAAAGGCTGGTCCTAAAATAGTAAGTTCTATCATCATAGATATCATCATCCCATGCATTTTTACCTAAACCCTCAACAAATTACTCAAAGTTTCTTAAGGGGCAGCAAAAAGAGGTCATGATTAGTTGAAGTTTCTTAAGGGGTAGAAAAAAGGGGTCTGCCATTATACAAGGAGAACAGATTCATGCCCAAGCGCTAGGTGCTGAGACCACTGATCAACTTGGCCAAAACCTAAATATGAAAAATTCAATTATGAAGGAAGATGTTAGTGTGATGGATAATGCACACTTCACAACTGAGACTAAAGAAATAGAAGCACATGTTGACCCTATCTTAGAGAAGAATATTACAAATATCAAGAATAAAATAAAGACATAAAATAATATAGTTATTTTAAATGATTCATCTTTTTTAAAAAATGTGAATGTTGACATGAATGTAGATAATGAAAATAAAGAAAGGCTTCCAAATAACCAAATAGTAGATGTGCACTCCTAAATTATATGTTGTGTAGTACTAATCAAAGTGTTTCATATAACATTAAACATTAAATTAAAGCATGTAAATCCCAAGGAACAACAAAGCAAAAACCATGCACATGAGGATTCCTAATTGCACAAGATCACACCCATGACCATTATGGAAGGTAGTCCAAGAGGTCTATATGTGAAAATTGAAGATAAATTTTAAATACAAATAGATCTTTATAAGCTATACCTTATGTATACTAATACCCTAATTATGTATCACTAATAATTAAAGTATATTGGTCAAGGAGGATAGAAGTCAAAGGGGTAAAGGGGGGAAGATTTAAAGGACATAAATTGTATCACTAATGAGACAAATATATTGTGAAATCAATGCAATCACCTTGGCTAAAGGAGGACAATAGTCAAAGGATAGATAAAGCATAGTAAGATACATATAATGGTCAAGTAAAGGAGGGAAAAACCATCAAATGAAGGTAGTCATTGTGGCAGCAAGGAAGATGACATGAGACAAGGAGGGCAATAAGGAAGAATGAATAAGAGGTATAAATCTACAAAAGAATGCGATTTAAAAAATTGAGACTTTATAATATATGTGCTTTTCTCATTTCCATAGTAGTTAGAACACAAGATAATGATACATATTTTAATAACCAAAATAAAGTGAACAATAACATAACTTTACAAATTTAATGTACATACTTACAAATCAATCCAACGAACCATCTGGGTCTACTCTACTCTTTATTGTTTCAAGTATTTCCTCATGGTAAAACTCACACACCTTCCACAAGTTCTTCTTCAAAGGTCTACCCCCATATTTTATCAAATGAACATTGAATTCCATGAAAAGGTTTGAGTAATGAAGAATCTTTCGATGCATTTCAAAGTCCTCAAATGGCTAGACATCATACTTCTTAACTGGGTACCTTCTAAGCCATGTCCCAATAACAGCCACTGAACTTGTAGGATATTGTATGTTTTCTCCATCTATAACTGGGGTCGCCAATTCCTTTTTGGCCTCAACACAACAAAAAACATAATAATTTGTTCCCTCTTCATTGTCTTCACTTGCAATAACTACATAAACATGCCTTGCATTGATATGTGCATCAAATTAGACGGATTTAGTCAACATTACAAAAATACTACAAAGTAAGATAAAATTAGGAATTTCATGAAATAGCCAAGTAGATATATTACCTAGTTGAATTAGATTTGATATGTGATCAAAGTCAACCGATGATTCCATCTATGTGATTTATAATGCAGTTGTGAGTCGATATGTGTCAAGTGGGATTAGACTTCGTAACCACCATTCATCAACCCACTCCTTTCATTCACACTCATTCCAAGCTTGATATGTACAAGAAGAACAAAAGCATACCATATTTCATGTATGAATACTCCATGAAACTGTATTAGAGCTTCTAAAAGAGTGTAGCTCACTTGATCCTGTCAATGTACAATAATCCTCATATTTTACAATGTTAGTATCATCTATCAACGAAAAAAATATACGAACTAAATACTTACCTTCATTACCTAGACCTATTGTAGTATTACACCACTTGACGATTGATTTCACATCTACCAACTTTGCATTATCTTTATACTTTAACTCTTCTCGTGCTATGGATCTTTTAATATATGATCCTGCGCCATCATGCTCCCCCTTTCCATGCCCGACCTCACAAAATTTACACATATGTTGAACACCTATAATATTACGCATCCTTATAATCTAATAGAACATCCGTCATTTCTTGAATTATGATGCACAATTACCTAACCATATGATATGCTGAGTGAATGATATGCCCCTTCTAGCCAAATCATGGTAGAACACCTAAAATCAACCTTGCACAAACTTTGTAAAATGTGTACAATCATCACTAATATAAAATGATAATCCCTTACAATAGTTTTTCATCCTATGTACTATCACTGGCATGAAATAATGTTATGTGCATAAATATAACAACTTGTGTGGAGTTTTAATACTGTGATTGTACCTCACATTGTGGCTGTAGGTTGTAGTTCTCTGCAAAGTTCATGACTAAAATAATGCTATCAAGTGGAAATGTGTCCTTGCATAACTTGAATTGTAAGTCCAACCATCGAGCTCTATGGGTATGCCTTGCCTACTCATACACTAGTCTCTCAAAATATGGACATAAATTGATACATTGGAATCTTTTCAATAACCAAATCACACGTTTTTGTTTCTTTACCATATTTTGTATTATAGGCCATTGTCTTATACTTGCCAAATTATACTAGTTCATTTCCAATTGCATGTGTACTTTCCATATGTTCACAAATTGGCATACATTGTAAGCCACCACAATGCTAACATGTGCCATCCAATCATAATTTCTTGTAGAATAATTGACCTTCCTCTCTTTCAGATAAAATTGTTGATATGAAATCTCTTGAAGATGTAGGTGGGGCATGTATGTCACAGTATTGCAAAACATTGTTAGTATGTAAATCTAAACATATACATCAATAAACATCAAAATGGTTAGAAAAATCAATATGTACTCTACAACAAAAAGTAGTGTGTGTGTGATTTATTGTGACATAGAAATGCTTTAGCATTTCAAAAAATATTTGACAAATTTTAACTTGAGGATACATCTCTAGAAATTTACCAAAAAAATATGTTTGAGTCATATCCAAAAATATATTTAGATGTGGCTCATGGTTTCGACAACCCATTCTCCTTCTTACCAAATCTCTCTGATTCGAAGATAACCTTGCATTATTCTTTCAAAATTCTTCAATTAGGGATATCAATGCTTCAACAATTGGTTTATCTTTTTGTGGTAGTCTACTGAAGAATGACCATAATTCATTGTCATCAGTGTCCTCAATTATTTGGCACCTTCTAATGACTCTCAATAAATTTTTTCTATTTATTCTCAATGCTTGACATGCCTTTCTAATGAGACGTTCTCTCTTCATTTGATTACTTACTATTGTTGATGTAATGACACGTCATGTGATATTACTATCTTTGGTGCATGAGATGGTTCCCACACTCTTATATGTACTCATTAGATTATTCGTAATAGATTTATCACTTGAAGCTTCTGATGTTCTTAGCCAAAGAATCTTCATAATGGACCTATACTTTAGATTTCATCATTTCAATAAATAGTTCAAATCTTTCAGTCTCATTTAATTTTTCAAAGAACATTCTCCAAATCTTATTAACATATCTTATACAAGTATGTTTTGGAATATTATCATCCATCACTTGCAAAATATTCTCATCAATATCAATCAAAAACTTGTGCTTTCTACACAAAATTCTAGGAGGTGTTCTTAAAGGTAAATTTTCCTCAACATTAGGAATTTCATTAATATTTAAATGAGATGGGATAGATGGCATACCTTCGATTGGAGATGTAATAGATGACATACCTTAAAGTTGAGATGGGAAAGATGGTGTACCTCCATCTTCACATGTGAGTGATGATGTACTTTCAAGTTGAGATAAGGTAGATGGTGTCCCTCTATCTTGACTTGTCGTAGATGACATGTCTCCAACTACAAGATTCAAATTTCTCATCACATGTAGGTTTTGTATTCATTTCCTTTGTGGCACCAATACCATTTCTCTCATCAATGGTTCATGTTCCTCTGGAATTGGCATGTCTTCCTCTATCATGTTCAATTTCCTCCTTTCACGAAGTTGCCTCATTTCTTCTCTTTTCTTTGCATTATTAGCTTCTTGCTCGTATGATGTTAGAAAAATCTTTGATTGTTTCCTTAGCATGATGAAGAATTGTATCTATAGCATGAAAAAGAGATAAATATTAGTTCCACCATGGTATTATAGATTAAAATAATATCTTACGCAAATCTGAAATTAGTCATCAAATCATGATGTACAATATATGACAGTCCAAAGATTCATTTAACAATCAAAGGTCAGCCAAATGCAAGGAGTTGCAAGTTTGATAGTAAGTGAGAGGCTCTATGTTGAAACATGAAAAATAAAGGGTAGCAAAGGGCATAAAGAGGGAATGCATGCTTTCCCCCAAATGTGAGAAGGATATATGCAATGAAATTAGTTCCATAATTGTATGGTAGAGCAAATAAATCTCATACAAAAATCTCAAACTAATCCTAAAACTATCATTTATAGCCTTCAAAACTAATTTTGACACCTTTTCAAAATCATTGAAATCAATTAAACTCAAAGTTTCACATATTAAAACACTTATAATAGTCATGAGAAACTCATGAAAACCAATGATTAAAGTGACTAAATGATTATAAAACTAAATATTTTTAGTTTTGTAGGGTAATCCAATCCAAAACATAGAGAGGTGGTGTCGTTAGAGCACAAAGAATGTGAAAAATGAAGCAAATAGAACTATCATACGTATCTTAGGACTATCATAAGTTTCTTAAGACTGTTATAAATTTTTTAGGACTATCATAAGTTTCTTAGGACTATCATACGTCTCTAAATATTTCCATAAATTTATTAGGATTATGATAGGTCTTTTAAAACTACCACAAGTCTCTTAGGACTAGCATAGGTCTCTTAGGGTTGTCATAAGTTTCATAGGATTGTCACTCTTGACTTAGGATTGTTATAAGTTTCTTAAGAATGTCATAAGTTTCTTAGGACTGTCATAGGTCTCTTAGGACTATCATTTAAGTTTCTAAGATATAATCATCTCTCCTAATCCCACATCTCTCCTTCCTACATCTCTACAGACCCAAGGGAATGAGGAGGGAATTCATGAAGATTCTCTATAAGATGATAGTGATAAGGTCTAAGTTGAAATATGACAAACAAAGGGCATCCAAATGCAAGGAATTGTAGGTTTGATAGTAAGTGACGGGCTCTATGTTCAAACATGACAAACAAAGGGAAAAAAGGGGCATTTATCATGTGTGCAAAGGGAATTAATGGATTTATTGTTGAAATGAGTAGCTATGTGAAGAAGACCATTTTAAATACACGTCAACAAATAATTATCATATAGTGATATGCTAGGGGCAATGGACAAGGTCAATGAAGGTGACATGTGGTCTAATATTCACTTAGAAATGTTGAAGGAATTGGTTTAGTAACTACTCAGATGTCTTAATTGAATGATTAGGAAGTGAGAAAATGTAGTCCAAAATGGTGTCTTTCAATGACCATGGGAACAAATTTTCTAGCAAAGCATCTTCAGATAATAAGGATAAATAAGTAATTGAGATGAAGTGATAGTTAAGGTGGAGAGTTTCCTATGTAGTTAGCCAACATTATGCATTAGTTGGTTAAGCATGGGATCAATAGTATGAATATGAGTAGTGGATTTGATGTGCAATCAGATGGAGCCTAAGGAATAAGAGGTTCCAAAGGATTCTCCATAAAAATTAGAAGATAAACCACTAGGAGTAGCTACCATGGCCATGGTTGTAGTAGTCACCATGTGCATGGTATGTCCTAGCATCAACATACAAATTTGTGTGCCAATAACATTGGAATGAGAATCTAATATTTTTTTTATAGATGGAGGTATAAGATTTTTATTGGGATAATGTGCGTCATTCCTTTAATAAAATCAAGATATTGAGGTTTAGCTACTAACACATTACAAATATCATCAACCAAAGGCATAGAAAAAGATTTTTTTTAATGATAATGGGTGTTGTGGATAGGGCAGCAAAGGGAAGAGATGAATGGGAAAGAATACATTAAAATCCATTAATACCCTTTGCACACATGATAAACATGGCAAACAAAGGGAAACAAAGGGAAAATATGAATGGGAAGGATAAACAAATGGAAGTGAAGGGAATTTATGCACATGGACATGTGTGAATGGAACAAGAACAATCCTACAACTATGCACTTGGGTTGGTAAAAATTATGCACTCTAAAACTAGTTTAAGAAGGATGGAAATGGTTGTGCAACTGATTAACATCCTTGTGAAGTTGAAAAACCTATTATGAGCATGATTAGGTGAAAAATAAATCCTCTTACATAGATTGTCCTTCGAGAAAATTAAATTGCACTATAGAAATAAAAATTGGTAATATCTAATCTTATGGTCTTAGCTATATATAACTAGTTATGACCATGATATAGATGTAAGAAATTGATACTTGCATACTTCTAAAGATTTAGCTGATGATATAACTAAAATAGTTAATAAAGTGTGAAGGATTGGTTCTGAGATATAAAGGAGTGATATACCTATTGGTAGAAGAGATAGGGATAGATTTTTTGATGTGTATTTATAATATAATTTCATGGAATATCAATATTTGAAAGTATCCATTATTTTCCAGTATTGCAATTTTCTCAATGAGTTATATAGAGTTAAAATACAATAAAATATAATATACATTGAGTTTCTTTTGTCTAAATTTGTTTCATTTGAATGTGAAAATGCCCTCTCAATAAACAAGGATAAAAATTTTTCTTCTAAGGAAGGGTATGTTGAGTACTATAAATATAAGGATGATTAAAATGATGCATTTGATTATGATTGCATGGAAGAAGAGACTAAATATGATGATTATGATGTAGTTGATTAAAAAATTTAACTCAAGAAAATAGTTCTAGTCTAAATGAGTATGATTTTCCCACTCATAATTTTGAATACTTAGCAAAATCTAATCCCAAAATCAACATGATAATAAAATCAAAGCATTATATTAAGAATGTATGATAAGAAGTGATAAAGAAACATAAGAAAATTAAGGAAAATGTAAGGCACATGCATAAATACTTGACATACCTTAAAATCTAAGATTCAATTTGAGAAACTACTGAATTATGTGTAGTTTGTTTTTCTTCTTGCATAAAAATCCTCAAGAATTAGACTTTTTCATGAAGTTGCTTTATTTTCAATGTTCAATTCTATATAACTCTAATAGAATTACTAAAATCTATAGAATTAACCAATCAATAATATGAAATTATAACAATACAATCAAAATTAGCATTGAACCACTACAAACATGAAAATTTGAGTTCATATAATCAAATTTTATGTAAAAACTCTGTTATTTCCTCCTTCCTAAGTTGGAAAACAAAAAAAGGTGGTGCAAAGGTGGTGGAATTTGTAATAATGTATGTGCTTTCCCCAACAACATGAAAAGTGTTTTTTGTTGGATAACGCATAGAAGTAGGAGAATACAAAAGCATGTGGGCTTGGATCATGGGTGTCTTGCCTTTTCTACAAATTTTAGAAGTCTACAAAATGTGCTCACATTATAATATGAGAAATCTTTCACTTGCACAAATAATGAGTGCACTTTGGCTTGGTTTAAACGGTGCAAAATTTTAACTTTTTCAAAGCACACTCTCGTTTTTGATTTGATGAATTTGTTAAGGTTTTGTGAGTGTCATCATGTGTTTGTAGTGGGTTGGGCTGAGGTATATCTATGAGACCTTTCTTCGAGTAACGATGACATCTTGTAAGTGCTATGTATGTATTGTTTTGTGTGTGATATGAAATTTCACTATAATCCCCTTGTTATGTTATATGTGTCATTGTACATGACATGAACCTTCGTGTGTCTTTCCATTCAATGCAACATCCCTATACCCTCAATCCTATACATTAAACCCTCAACCCTAATCCCTCAACCCTCAACCTTATACCTTAAACCCTCAACCCAATACTTAAGCCCTAATCCATCAACCCTAAACCTTAAACCCTAAACCCTAAACCCTCAACCCTTAACCATAAACCCTACACCATCAACCCTTAATCCCTATACCCTATACACTTAACCTTATGCACTCAACCCTAAACATTATCCCTCAATTTTAAACCCTCCCCAATACCCTCAATCCTAAACATTATCTATCAACTGTAAACCCTCAACTCTATACTTCAAGCCCTAAACCATGCACCCTCAACCCAATACTTAAGCTCTAATCCCTCAACCGTCAACCCTATACCTTAAACCCTAAACCATGCACCCTCTACCCTCATCCCTATACCCTATACACTTAATCTAATACTTAATCCCTAATCCCTCAACCCTCAACCCTATACCTTAAACCCTAAACCCTACACTCTCAACCCTTAACCCTATACTTTAGATATTCAACCTTGAACATTATCCCTCAACTATAAATTGTCAACCCTTAAACCTCAACCCTCAACCCTCAACCCTATACCTCAAACCCTAAACCATCATCCCTATACCCTATACCTTCAACCTAATACTTAAGCCCTAATCCCTCATCCCTCAACTCGATACCTTAAACCCTAAACCCTACACTCTCAACCCTTAACCCTATACCCTAGACACTCAACCCTAAACACTGTCCCTCAACTATAAACCCTCAACCCTCAACCCTCAACCCTATACCATAAAACATATACTAAAGCCCTAATCCCTCTCCTCAAACCTATACCTTAAACCCTAAACCCTACTCTCTCTCTCCCTCATACCTATACCCTATACCCTCAACCCAATACTTAAGCCCTAATTCATCAACCCTCAACCCTATACCTTAAACCCTAAACCATATACACTCAACCCTCATATCTATACCCTATAACCTCAACCCAATACTTAATCCCCAATCCATTAACCCTCAACCCTATACCTTAAACCACAAACCGTAAACTCTCAAACCTTAACCCTATACTTTAGATACTCAACCCTAAACATTATCCCTCAACATATGTAACCCTCAACCCTATACTAAAGCCCTAATACCTCAACCCTCAACCCTATACCTTAAACCCTAAACCCTACACCCTCAACCCTCATCCCTATACCCTATACCCTCAACCCAATACTTAAGCCCTAATCCATCAACCCTTAACCCTATACCTTAAAACCTAAACCCTACAATCTCAATGCTTAACCCTATACATTAGACACTCAACCTTGAACATTATATCTCATTTGTAAACCCTCAACCCTCAACTCTATACCCTATACCCTCAACCCTATACTAAATCCCTAATCCCTCAACCCTCAACCATATACTTTAAAACCTAAACCCTACACCCACAACCCTCATCCCTATACCCTAGACCCTCAACCCAATACTTAATCCCAATCCCTCAACCCTCAACCCTCAACCCTATATACCTTAAACCCTAAACCATACACCCTCAACCCTCATCCCTATACCCTATACCCTCAACCCAATACTTAATCCCTAATCCCTCAACCCTATACCTTAAATCCTATACCCTACACTCTCAACCCTTAACCCTATACCTTAGTCACTCAACCTTGAACATTATCCCTCAACTGTAAACCCTCAACCCTCAACCCTATAGTAAAGCCATAATCCCTCAACCCTATACCTTAAACCCTAAACCCTCCACCCTCAACCCTCATCCCTATACTTAACCCTTAAACCCTCAACCCTCAACCTTATACCTTAAACCATAAACCCTACACCCTCAACCCTCATCCCTATTACCTCAACCCAATACTTAATCCATAATCCACCAACCCAAAACCCTATAGCTTAAACCCTAAAACCTACACTCTCAACCCTTAACCCTATACCATAGAATCTCAACCCTGAACATTATCCCTCAAATATAAACCCTAAACCCTATACTTAAGCCCTAATCCCTTAAACCATCAACCCTATACCTTAAAATCTAAACCCTACACCATCAACCCTCATCCTTGTACTCTATACCCTCAACCTTATACCCTAAACCTTGAAGATTGTCCCTCAACCCTGAGCACTCTACCCTATACTTAAACCCTAAACCATACACTCTCAACCCTTCACCCTATGCCTTATACCCTCAACCCATACCCTAAACCCTAACTGGATATCTTAAACCCTAATCCTGATACCCTATACACTTAACCTTAGACACTCAACCCTAAACATTATTCCTCAACATAATTCCTCAACCCTCAACACTATACCTTAAACCTTAAACCCTAAACCATCAACTATAAACCCTAATTATTGTCCTTTAATTGTAAACCCTCAGCCCTACACCTTAGAAACTCAACCTTGAACATTATTCCTCAATTGTAAACCCTCAACCCTTCACCTTATGCCTTATACCCTCAACCCATACCCTAAACCCTATACCCAATATCTTAATCCCTAATCCGTATACCCTATACACTTAACCTTAGACACTCAACCCTGAACATTATCCCTCAACTATAAACCATCAACCCTCAACCCAATACCTTAAGCCATAATCTCTCAAATCTCAACCCTATACCTTAAACCCTAAACTCTACACCCTCAAACCTTAATCCTTATACCCTATACACTTAACCTTATACAAAATCTTGAACATTATCCCTCAACTTGTAACCCTCAACCCTTAACCTTACACCTTAGAAACCTAACCCTGAACATTATTCATCAACTATAAACCCTCAACCCTATACCTTATACCCTAAACCCTGCACCCTCAACCTCATCCCTATACCCTCAACCCAATACTTAAGACCTAATCCCTCAACCATCAACCCTATACCTTAAACCCTAAACCCTACACCCTCAACCCTCATCCCTATACCCTATACCATCAACCCAATAATTAATCCCTAAGCCCTCAACCATCAACCTTATACCTTAAACCCTAAACCCTACATTGTAAACCTTGAATATTGTCCCTCAACTATAAACCTTCAACCCTCAACCCTATACCTTAGACACTCAACCCTGAATATTATCCCTCAATTTTAAACCCTCAAATCTTCACCCTATGCCTTATACCCTAATCACTCAACCCTTAACCCTTAACACTGAACCCTAAACCTCATACTCTCAACCCTCATCTCTATACCCTATATGCTCAACCCAACACTTAAGCCCTAATCCCTCAACCCTATACCTTAAACCCTAAACCCTACACCCTCAACCCTCATCCCTATACCATATACCCTCAACCCTATACCTTAAACCCTAAACCCTACACCCTACACCCTCAACCCTCATCCATATTCCTTATACCCTCAACCTTATACCCCAAACCTTGAACATTGTCCCTCAACACTATACTTAAACCCTAAACCATACACTCTCAAACCTTCACCCTATCCCTTATGCCCTCAATCCCTCAACCATATATCCTATGTCCTCAACCCAATACTTAAGCCCTAATCCATCAACCTTCAACCCTATATCTTAAACCCTAAACCCTACAACCTCAACCCTCATCCCTATACCCTATATTTGAACCCTAAACCATGCACCCTATGCCTTATACCATCAAACCATACCCTAAATCCTAACCCAATATCTTAAACCCTAATCCTTATACCCTATACACTTAACCTTAGACACTCAACCTTGAACATTATCCCTCAAATGTAAACCCTCAACCCTCTACCCTATACCCTTTACTTAAGCTCTAATCCCTCAACCCTTAACCCTCAACCTTAAACCCTAAACCCTAAAACCTCAAGTCTCATCCCTATACCCTCAATCTTATACCCTAAACCCTAAACATTGTCCCTCAACACTGTACTAAAACCCTAAACCATACACTCTAAAACCTTCACTCTATTCCTTATATCCCCAATCCCTAAACCCTAAACCCTATACCCAATATCCTATACCATAATCCCTATACCCTACACACTTAATCTTATACACTCAATGGGCTTAAAATTATCCCTCAACCGTAAACCCTCAACCCTCAACCCTCAACTCTATACCTTAAACTCTAAACCCTACACTCTTAACACTCATCCCTATACCCTATACCCTCTAATTTATAGCCTAAACCTTGAACATTGTGTTAGGAATAGGATGCCATTTAATTGTAATCCTAAACATATTTCATGTATCTCCTAAGTCCTTGGAAAGTGTTCCCCAACACTGGGATTAGAAAGAGATTAAATTCAAATGAAATGGACATGCACATTGACATTTTTAATTAATTCTAAATGATAGGAAAATGTGGGGATGCCTAAGAAGAGCTCCTCCAAAATAGGAGTACATGGGGCACCCACATGGAAGGTGGAACCCACCTTGAGTTAAGTTAACTGTTTGGAGAAAAATATAACACTTCAATAATGCATGTAAATATCCTAGATGTTAGGGATTGATGTTTACATGCATGGAGTTTAGTTCAGTTTAGTTCAGTTCAGTTAAGTTCAATTCAATTCAGTTCAATTATCTTCAGTTGCATGTAGTTAGTTTTAGTTGAATGCTAGTTGACTTGGAATGCATGACTAATGACTTGAGTTGCATGAAAGATAATAGGTGATACATTTAGTTAAGTGGGGATGATAAATCATGCATCCTGTTTGCATGAATTGATGGAGAGATATGTTTTAGTTAACAAAGATTGACTTGGACCCACCTTGGGCGCCCAAGTTGGCATCTTGGAGTTAACACTTTTGCATGAGAAGATATTTTATAAGGTTGAATTAAGTGGGACCATTCTTGGGTTTCAACTTTGAGGAGAAGCTTATGGGATATCTTTGTAATCAACGTTGAGTTATGACTTCAGTTTTGGATGCCCAAATTGATGGACTTGGTTTGACATTGTTTTTCACAGAAGAACTCTACTTGCAAAGAATAGGTGTAGCTTTTGTGAGATAATATTTGTGCTTTGTAATTGTAAACTTTTTGGAGTTTACAAGGCTCATTATTGTTTATAAATTGTAGAAAGTTGAAGAGAGTTTTATTAGATTTTATTGTAGGTTATGAAGAAGATATGTTGAAGATTTATTGAAGGAAAAATAAGCATCTCAAGCAAGGATTCAAATTATTGTAATCTTATTCTGAGATTAAATAATGCATTGAATCTTGGTGGAGTTTTTTCTTGAAAGGGTTTCTCCATGGTATATGTTGTGTAACTTCTAATCTTCTAGTCTTATTCTTCTACAACTTTTGTCTACTTTCTACAAATGGTAAAAAGAATCTAAAAAGATAATCATCTACAAAGAATTGAACAAATAATACTTATTTAAATCTATAGTCTCATAGTGTTTACAAGTTTTAAAGCTACATAATTTACCTCCATTTTTCAACATTTGGTTTCAGAGTTGAGGTTGGGTAGAGTTTGGGATGCCTTTCTCTTAAAAGTTTGAAGGTTTTTTTTTGGCTGTAGTGGGAGCTTTTATTATTGTGTTTTTTTTTTATTCAAGGGGTAAACGCTTTTGACCAGAGCTATGAACTGGATTACAACCATACAACAATACCACCCCAATGAGGTTTGAACCTTGGTGGCACAAACAACAATACCACCTTTAAACCATCACACCATGCCAATACCGACAAGAGCTTTTATTATTGTGTTATTGATGATTTTGGAAAACATTTTTTTTACAATGAGTTTTAATTCTCATTTAGATATTGAAAGATTCAATGGATCTAATTATGAGATGTGGAAACTAAAAATTGAGGATCTCCTTGAAGAGAGATTAGTGGTTAGTTGTTGGTAATGAGACAAAGTCACCTACAATGATGATAGATGAGTATTGGGCTAAGCTTGATAAGAAGGCAAGACAAACCATATGATTATGTCTTGTTGATGTTGCTCTCTTGAATGTTTCAGAAGAAACTAATGCATATAAGTTGTGGAAGAGAATAGGTGGTATCTATCAAACCAAAAATATTACTAATAAGTTGTATCTGAAAAGGTAGTTGTATTCTTTAAAGATGAAAGATGGTGATTCTGTTGCAAATCATTTGAATGCTTTTAATTTGTTTCTAAATTAGTTAGCATTTGTATATGTAAAGCTAGAAGATGAAGATAAATGCATTTTGTTACTTTGTTCTTTACCAAAATCTTGGGAAAATCTAATTGTTGCTATTTGTGGTAGTAGTGCAGATCCAAAGATGGACAATATAATTCCTACTCTCCTATTAGAGGAGATAAGGAGGAAGTCTAAAATTGAAATCCAAGATGACTTGTTTGTAAAAGGTAGGCTTGAGAAAAGAGAACCTAAGGGAGACAAGGAAGGGAAGGGTAAGTCCAAAGGATGGAGTAAGGTAAAGTGTTTGAACTATGGTAAATCGAGACATGTGAAGAAGGATTGTAAGAACAAGAAAAGGAGTTCTGATTCTTCTATAGAGGAATCCTTGGATGACAGGAGTAATGCTTTGATCATTTCATGTAAAAATGTTAGTGATGACTCTTTGCTTGATGTTAAAGAGTGATCTTCATGAGGAGGATGGTAGTCATGATGCCATGTGTAGCTCATACCATGATTCAATGGGAGTTTTTGGCAATGACGTGGATGCATCATTGGTAAGGTTATCTTCTTGTGATTGGGGATATGGTTTTTTCTTGGTTTAGAGTGGTTTCTATTATTTCATGGTTTACTCTTGATATGCATTTATAGTTTGGCATGGTACTTGTTCTCTTGAGACCAAGATGTATATATGTTATGGTGCATTTGATCTCCTAGTAGGAGATGGTTAGATCATGTTGTCATGTTTATGTTCTTGATTCATGATTGGAGCTTTGAAATTGATCTTGTGTAGTTCTCTTAAGTACTGGGTACATTAATCATTTGCTTGATTACTTCATGATAGTGCTATGTTGCATTTGGAGTTTGGCATGGATTGGTTGGTTACAGGTCCTCATGGATACTTGGAGAAATAGGTGAGGCTTGAGTTCTCTTATGGTAAGAGATATATGTTGGAATGGTTACTTGTAAGAAAATATTTTTCAATAGTAAAACTGAGAAGACTACCCCTTGGTTGGACGTGAGTTCAACACACTCAACGGTTTCACATGTCTCCAAAGAGGTAGTTTGGTTATAAAGACTTGGGAAAGGTATTGGTTTTAATTGCAAGTAAGTTAAACTTGAATGTGAAAGTCAGAGTGCTATTTGTTTAGCCAAAAATCGTATGTATCATGCTCATACTAAGCATGTTGATGTTTAGTATCACTTTGTGCGAGAAATGGTTGGGAGTGGGAAGGCATTGATTGAAAAAGTTGACACTTTAATCAATGTTGCAGATTATCTTATGAAACCAGTTCCTATAGATAAGTTCTCTTGGTTTTGAGTATTAGTAATTTGCTTGGAGCTTCATGATTATGTAGGTTGCATTTGAAGTTGGCATGGATTGATTAGTTGGTCCAGGAAGTCCATTGGCCTTAGGATTAGAAAGAGATTATATTCGAATGAAATGAAGATGAAAATTGACATTTGTAATTAATTCTAAATGATAGGAACATGTGGGGATTCCCAAGAAGAGATCCTACAAAATAGGAACACATGGGGCACCCAAATGAAAATTGGAACCCACCTTGAGTTAACTTAACTGTTTGGAGAAATAGATAACACTTCATTAATGCATGTAAAGATCCTAGAAGTTAGGGATTGATTTTTACATGCATGGAGTTCAGTTTAGTTCAGTTTAGATTAGTTTAGTTCAGTATTAGTTTAGTCTAGTTCAGTATTAGTTTAGTTTAGTTTAGTTTAGTTCACTTCAGTTATGGTTCAGTTATCTTCAGTTGCATGTAGTTAGTTTCAATTGAATGCTAGTTGAATTCAGTTGACTTGGAATGCATGACTAATGACTTGATTTATATGACAGTTAATAGGTGATACATTCAGTTAAGTGAGTATGATCAATCATGCATCCCGTTTGCATGAATTGATGGATAGATATGTTTCAGTTAATAGAGATTGACTTGGACCCACCTTGGGTGCCCAAGTTAGCATCTTGGAGTTAACACTTTTGCATTAGAAGATATTTTATAAGGTCGAGTTAAATGGGCCCATTCTTGGGTGCAAAATTTGATGAGAAGCTTACAAGATATTTTTGTAATCAACGTTGAGTTATGAATTTAGTTTTGGACACCCAAATTGATGAAGGACTTGGTTTGACATTGTTTTTCACAGAAGAAATCTACTTGCAAAGAATAGGCATATCTTTTGTGAGATAAGCTTTGCGCTTTGTAATTATAAACTTTTTGGAGTTTACAAGGTTCATTATTGTCTATAAATTGCAACAAGTTGAAGAGAGTTTTATTAGATTTTATTGCAAGTTGTGAAGAAGATATGTTGAAGGAAAAAGAAGCATCTCAAGCAAGGATTGGAATTATTGTAATCTTATTCTGAGATTAAATAATACATTGAATCTTGGTGGAGTTTTTTCCCGAAAGGGTTTCTCCATGGTATATGTTGTGTAGCTTCTAATCTTCTGGTCTTATTCTTCTACAACTTTTGTCTACTTTCTACAAATGGTAAAAATAATCTAAACAAATAATCATCTACAAAGAATTGAACAAAGAATACTTATTTAAATCTATAGTCTCATAGGGTTTACAAGTTTTAAAGTTACATAATTTACCTCCATTTTTCAACACAATGTCCCTCAACCCTATACTTAAAACCTAAACCATATAGTCTCAACATTTAAATCTATTCCTTATTTCCTCAACCCATACCCTAAACCCAATATCCTTAACCCTAATCCCTATACCTTACACAATATTATACATTCAATGGGATGAAAATTATCCCTCAACTATAAATCCTCAACCCTTGAGCCTATACCTTATACCCTATACCCTATACCCTATACTCTATACTTAAGCCCTAATATCTCAACCCTCAACCCTATACCTTAAACCCTACACCCTCAACCCTCATCCCTATACCCTCAACCTTATACCATAAACCTTGAACAATATCCCTCAACCCTATACTTAAAACCTAAACCCTACACTCTCAACCCTTAACCCTATTCCTTATACCCTCAACCCATACCTTAAACCCTATACCTGATATCCTTAACCCTAATCCCTATAGCTTATACACTTAGTATTATACCCTAAACCCTAAACATTATCCCTCCACCATAAAACATCAACCCTCAACCCCATACTTAAACCCTAAACCTTAAACCCTAAACCCTCAACCCTATACTGAATATCCTAAACCCTAATCCATATAACATATACACTTAACCCTATACCCTCAACCATGAACACTATCCCTCAACCCTCAACCCTATACCTTAAAAAATAAACCCTAAAGGGTATGTGCAAGATCATGATGGGCCAAAAAGCGGCAATGGGGAAAAAATTACATTTTTTGATTGACCCAAAAATGCAAAAAATGTTGAGTTGACTTTTTTGTGGCTTGGGTGTCAGTACACACCTCCAAAGCAATGCCCAAACCAAGATTTCCAAATCGGATATTCAATTTGAGGAAAATATATATACACATATTTTGGGCCTATTAAAATTATTTTACGCATTCACAAACAGGTCACGGGCACACAGTGAGGAGGTTCTTCGCATAACAGATATCATATTTAGCTAATATCCATTTTGAAAAGGTTAGATTTTATATTTTTCTTTGCTTTGATAGAATTTTGAATTAGATTTGTATAATTTTTGTTAGTTTTTTATGGATTTTTTTTCAAAATAGGGTTTTTGATTGAATTTTTATGAAAAAATTGAGTTTAGAATGGATTTTGATTAAAAATGAATGTTTTTTATGGATTTTGATTTAAAAATAGTGTTGTTTCTCTATTTGTATTAAAAATTAGATAATTTTATATATTTTTGTTAAAAAGTAGGGTTTTTTTTTGGTTTTTTTAAAAAACTAGGGTATTTTTACAATATTTTCATTTATATTGTCTAATTTCAACTAGATTAATTAGTTTTTAATTTTAATCAGGCTTTATGGCTGCTGAGAATGAAAATGCACAAATTCCAAATGATCCACCAGTTGAGAATGAAAATGCACAAATGTCAAATGCTTCACCTCCTCCGTAGCCATCAATTGAAGAGTTAATTGGTGAAAAATTACAACAATTGAGGGGCATTTTTGAAGTTTATATGAGAATCCCTCGATCATCCGAGATGTCAAACACATTGAAGGAAATAATTAAAAATATAGAAACCCTCTCCACCAAATATAATGCCTTTCATTCATGGCGAGAAGACATGAGAGAATATTATGCATGTGGATTGTCTTATGATGATGTGAAAGATCTTGAAATAACCAAAGCCCAAATAGCCTCTTTATTTGTTAACCCTCACACTGGTTTTCCAGTTAATGTTAATAAACCAAAACTTTCTATAAAATGGTGCATGCATAGGGACATTGTAGATAACTTTTGGGATCGTTGGTATATGGTTTTTGATAAACCACTGAACAACAATTGTGATATACCATTTTACTTTATTAAAAAAATATATGCTAAGTTTGTGTTAGGGCATCATGTCAATTACTTTGACATTAAACCCTTCCAGGGTGTTGGTGGAGGTATGCCCTAGGATAGACCAGGGGTAGTTAGAGTAGTTTCATGTCCATATGTTCCCCCTCCTCCCCTTCCTCTGCCACCTCCAGTATATCATCTAGATATTATGCAGGATGTAGCCACATAGACTATCCAGGCTATTCACTCTTTGAGTGGTCTTTTGGTTTTTCATGCTTCTATAGTAGCTCAGCCACATTTTGGTGATGTTGGTGATGGCTCGAGTGCTGTTACATCATCCTTGTCAGGTCCACATATTTGTGTGCCACATACTTGCTCCATGTGCCACCAGATATGATTGGGTTCACTTGTACAACCTGCCAAGCATCCTTTGGACACTTCTAATTATGACCTCCATGAGGTGGAAATTATAGATTAGAAGCAGGGGAGTGGAGCATACCCTACAGAGTCCTCTCTTGCTAGAGAGGGGGACATTGGAATAGTGACACAGGTAATATTTAAGTTGTAAATTCATAACTTGTATTTTTTTTAAATGAATATTAATAAGAGATAGTATAATGTGCTAATATTTATTTACATGGTCTATTTAATGGTTGATGTATAAGGAGGAGCTCACTCAGGTGACTGATAGCACCCTTAGGGCCTTTTCATTTGGCCTCAACACACATAGTATATATTTTTGCAATCACTCATTTACATTTTTTTATTATATACTTGCTTGTCATTTGAATTGTCATTAATGAAATTATATAATAACTTATATGTTTATCTTATTTTCCTCTTGTAGGAAATACCTAGTGTGAGTGAGATGCAACCTTCTCTAGATTATGGAAGTGCAATGTTAGATAAGGCCAAGGTAATTAAACTCAAATTCAATTGAATTAAGAATTTTAAGATCTTATATTGATTATACATACATAGACATAGATTGGTAGTATCATATGTACTTGTCATTTTTATGTACAGGCAGTTATGAGCTATACGTCATTGTTGACAAGTGTGAGCAAGGTGCAACCTTGTCCAGATTATGGAAGTGCAATGTTAGATAAGGGGAAGGTAATTGAACTCAAATTCAATTGAATTAAGATTTTTAAGATCTTATATTGATTATCCATACATCGACATAGATTAGTAGTTTCATATGTACTTGTCATTTCTATGTACAGGCAGTTATGAGCTATATCTCATTGTTAACAAGTGCCACAATGCCTGAAGGAGTACATATTGGAACACCTAAAGGAGTAGGTGTTGAAACACCTCAAGGAGGAGGTGTTGAAACACCTAAAGGAGATCAAGAAAAAGATCAGCCTAAAGATGTATGTTTTTATTTTATTTTGTGTTTGGTATTTATATGTTCCTATTACTAACAATTGTATGCTAACTTGGATCAATTTTATGTTTTTGTTCACATATATAGATTGACATTACAAAAGTTGGTTTGGTCGGTTCTTTGAGAGGGGAGTATTCTAGGACTTCTAACCCTTTGAAGAGATGGATATTTTAGGTAATAAAGATTACAATTTTAGAGTTCAATTATAATTTAATGTATATTGATTTTGATTTTAATTATTTGATTCTAAATCATATAGTATAACTAATCTCAATTGTGGTTTGAATTTTTCTTGTGCAGCTACCTTCAGAGCCAATGAGTGCTGCAAAGAGGTCCATTTTGATGATCCACTAGTAGTTTAGGATGAGATAGACATTTTGGCATGTAAATTTTGAATAGACATCAAGATGGCATATGCCACATTTTGTAAAACTTTGTTTGAGTTGGTGTTGATGCCATTTTTGTATATGGAGATACACTCAATATTATTGGATAATTTGATATATAGAAGTTGACAATCGAAATTTAATTTCTTCCTCATGTGCATGATTAAACTCTTTAAAAATTTAATCAAGTGAGCAATGGTTAAATATCAATGTACAAGAGCATAAAAAAGAATGGTTGTATTATGTAGTTTATATTCATATCACTGATTACATTGCATTGCACATATTTCAAACTCAAAGCATTACTTCACATTGCATAACTAACAACTAGATGCTGATAGATAAAAAAATTTCAATTACAATATAGTTTTTACAAAGTCAACCTAAGTAGTTATGCAATTAATTCACATTACATAACTAATAAATATGAGCAACTGTCAATTGCATTTGCTTGTCATGGAATTTTATGAGACCACATTTCTTTGAGGTATTTTTTCAAATAGTTCACTTCCTTGTCTATGCCACCACATTTTTCATACATGTGTACCAAAGCTTTTTATCAAATAGTTCACTGGCTTGTTGTTATGGCTAAAAGCCTAAAACAAGTGCTTTCAAACAAGCTATGGATTGATGTAGAGTGGGGGTAAAAACATATGTGAAAACTACCCTTGACTCCTTTGGACCAAATTTGAGAACCAATAACATACCCCTATCCTAGGCTAGTGAATTAGCCCTCTTTCACAAAGTGATTTCCCTTTAAACACTCGATCTTCACAAGAACACCCCAAAAAATCTTGAGTTGTGTCATAAAACAACAATATCTAAGATTATTCTACACCTACAGGTCCTTTAGCAAGATGTCCCATGAAACTATTTATTTACCATGCAAATGCACAGGGTTTATTAAAAATCCCACTTGCACAACTCCCCTGACCATGCCACCAACTCAGAAACCTCTATTATGACCCAAATATGCTTGAACATTAAATATATTCCACCACTCATTGATTTGAACAAAACTTAGGCTAAAAGCTTCATTTTCATGCAATTTAAGCAATGATTTTCTTTGGAAAACAAATCTAGGACTCACAAATCATTTCCCCTTTCTTAAATGGACCTGCACACATTCAAATCACATTGTACACATCCTCTCCACCTAGCCACATGAAAGGTATAGTAGGTGGAGGGCTTCAATAATTCATAATTTACTCAAAAATGCAAAATCTGGGTTCACTACCCGCCTTGAGAAAACTTGGCACAAAACTCACAATAAATGAAAAGAAAGCACTCAAACCAACTTTAAAGAGGTCTCAGGCCTGCTACCCCCTCATTCCACATTCTATGTAGCCGTTTACTTGTTGTGTAGTGGTCAACCAATGGAGAAACCACAGATTTTTTGTGTAGAAACTATAGTTTTTGCAAAGTAACTCAATATGATCTTATTGATTCTTCACAAAATTACATTCATCAATCCCCAAAATGACTTACTCAACCTTTTTTAAAAATCTCCCCCACACAAAACAACTGACCAACTCCCAATGAATGACTTAAAAAATAAGTTACCTGTTCAGGTTCGGGGGTTTGGTTTGCCAGTTTGGCTAAATTTTTTTTAGGGGTGGTTTGGTTCGTTAGTAAAAAAATGTAAAAATAATATATATATATATGCAACATAGAAGCATGAAATAGGATTATAATATCACATAACATCATATAAACAACAAAACCACCATAAACTTGAATGTCATTTAAAACATGCATGATAAATATTCATCATTGAAACTTGAATTGTTGTAGCTTGATATACAAATTCTATTGATGCCAAGGTTCAATTTGTATGATTTCAAAAAAAGAAGCCAATTGAGTAGAGTAATCAACATTCTTTAGAAATCATAAGAATTTATTTAGTACACTAGCCATTTTGATGTCTTCTTGCAATCTCAAATGCTAAATCTATGAAGAAGTCAACTCTGTTGCCCACTAGTTTCCTTAAAAAGAAAGCAAGCTATGGTCTCATGACTTTTTTTCACATAAAAATTAGCGTTGGAGTTCAGTTGGAGGCTGAAAAATATCTTGTAACTAAAATAAATCTTGTTCTACAACTTGTATGACCTAACCGATTGTTCCATCACGTCCAAATGCTTATGTTTAGGTTAGGTATGGTCCCCTTTCACACCCAAATCAGCTGAAGCAATTCGAGCTACGTTCAATCAACGAAATCCCTTAAGAGTCCAAAGTGCAAAAGGGAAGACATCTTTGACGGACTATTTCTTAGAAATTGTGATTCCTATAAACTTTTTGTTTGAGTCTATGGGATTGTGTTGGGCCCCTCTACAATAACCTCTCTTGGTTTTTGCTATCTCGGAGGCCTTTTCCCATGGTGGCAAGTTTTCAGCTAGGGAAAAGTTGTCAGATGCAAGTAGTGTAAAGTTGCAAAGTGGTGCAACTTTCATTCAGTAACTCGTACGACCAAAAAAACTGTTCCAACACATCCGGATGGGTATGTTTATGCTAGGGATGGTCCTCTTTTGCACCCAAATATGTTGAATCACTTTGAGCTACATTGGACTGACAATTTCCCTTAAGAGTCCAAAGTGCTAGAAGACAACAATATTTGAAGGGTTATTTCTCAAAAACTATGACATTTACAGACTCTCTGTTTGAGGCTATGGGATCATGTTTTGACCATCTACAATAGCCTCTCTCGGTTTTCACTATCTTAGAGGCATTTTCCCATGGTGGCAAGTTTTCAGTTGAGGAAAAAGTTGTCAGATGCAAGTAGTGTAAAGTTACAAAGTGGTGCAACTTTCATTTAGCAACTCGTACGAACAAACAGACTATTCCAACACATCCACATGGGTACGTTTACACTAGGGATGGTCCTCTTTTGCACCCAAATATGCTGAATCACTCTGAGCTACATTGGACCAACGATTTCCCTTAAGAGTCTAAAGTGCTAAAAGACAACAATATTTGAAGGGATATTTCTCAAAAATTGTGATGTTTACAAACTTTCCATTTGAGGCTATGGGATCGTGTTTGGCCCATCTGCAATAACCTCTCTTGGATTTTTCTATCTTGGAGGCGTTTTCCCGTGGTGGCAAGTTTTCAGCTGAGGGAAAAGTTGTCAGATGCAAGCAGTGTAAAGTTGCAAAGTGGTGCAACTTTCATTCACCAACTCGTACGACCAAATAGATTGTTCCAACACGTCTGGATGGGTATGTTTATGCTAGGAATGCTCCTCTTTTGCACCCAAATATGCCAAATCGCTCTGAGCTACATTGGATCGATGATTTCCCTTAAGAGTCCAAAGTGCTAAAAGACAACAATCTTTGAAGGGCTATTTCTCAGAAAATGTGACATTTACAAACTCTCTGTTTGAGGATATGGGATCATGTTTGGGCCATCTACAATAACCTCTCTCAGTTTTTGCTATCTTGGAGGTGTTTTCTCGTGGTGGAAAGTTTTCAATTGAGGGAAAAGTTGTCAGATGCAAGCAGTGTAAAGTTGCAAAGTGGTGCAACTTTCATTTAGCAACTCATAAAACCAAAGAGACTATTCCAAAACATCTGGATGGTTAATTTTACACTAGGGATGGTCCTCTTTTGCACCCAAATATGCCGAATCACTCTGAGCTACATTGGATCGGCAATTTCCCTTAAGAGTCCAAAGTGCTAAAAGAAAATAATCTTCGAAGGGCTATTTCTTGGAAACTGTGACATTTATAGACTCTTCATTTTAGGCTATGGGATCGTGTTTGGCCCATCTAAAATAACCTCTCTCAGTTTTTTCTATCTTAGAGGCATTTTCCTGTGGTGGCAAGTTTTTAGTTGAGGGAAAAATTTTCAGATGCAAGCAATGTAAAGTTGCAAAGTGGTGCAACTTTCATTCAACAACTCATACGACCAAATAGACTATTCCAACATGTCTAGATGTGTATGTTTACACTAGGGATGGTCCTCTTTTGCACCCAAATACGCCGAATCACTCCGAGCTACATTGGACAATGATTTCCCTTAAGAGTCCAAAGTGCTAAAACACCATACCATCTATTGTACGGTCTGTAGCTCGATGGTATGGCCATGGTAGATTTTATTTGGACTATATAAGGTGACTATGTGAGTTAAGAGAGCTGGAAACATCTGTACTTGAGTTGGTGAGTTGCCATGCATGGAAAAAATGAGTGAAATTAGGTGAAAAATGGTGGTTACAACTTGCTAATGTCAATGAAACGTGGGGGCAACAAGATTTAAGGTTAGATCAAGCTTGTGTAGGTCCTAATAGACATTTTTGATGAATTTATAGGGTGTGACAAGGTTGGAAACATTGTTTTCCTTAAAAAGCTCATGAAAGTTGCTAAAAATGAAGTTGCACCCAAGTTGGATTTGAGGAGCAAAAGTGGCAAGCCACTATAATTTATTATATATAAATAGGAGATATTACAAAACCTGGTTCAAACGAGCATACTGATAGGAAAGAACCAGGAATAAAACCTTTGGTTGTAGCTCGATTAAGTACAAAAATTTATTACAGAAATGTCCCAATAACAGTAACAAAGCATACACCTGTATGACTAATTCAACCTATGAGTTTCCAAAATATAGACCCCTTTACATTTTAAACATACCCTTTATACAATTCCAGACATTTGACCCATATTTTAAAAAACATCACTGGGTATAGGTTATACCCATACACAATTATGACCTTTTTACATTGTTTCCAATTTGAAAATTCAAATTTTACAAAATTTTCCTATTGGAGGCATTCAGGGCACAGTCTTCCACAATAGTAGTATGTTCATATTTTGGACTAACAAGCACTTGTGCAAACCATCAAGGTAGCTTAGAATAACCAATCTACATTATTCTAAATGACACAAAATATGATGAGATGGTAATGCAAACTATAAAATATGCTTGGAATAACCAATCTATATTGTTGTAATCAGTCGCATACCTCTCCGAAAGGATCAAAGCTAGCTATTGTCACAACAGGTCCATGATCAATCATGCCAGGAATATCACAAATGTGGGAAAATGAGAAATCTATATTGTCGTAATAGAAAGGATGATTAGACTAACAAATCTATATTAATCTAAACAACTTGAATGATGATGAATTGGTGATGCAAACTATAAAAGATGCTTAGAATAACCAATGTATATTATTCTAAATGACACAAAATATGATGAGATGGTAATGTAAACTATAAAAGACGCTTAAAATAACCAATCTATATTGTTGTAATATGTTGCATACCTCTCCGAAAGGATCAGAGCTGGCTATTGTTGTAGTAGGTCCATGATCAATCATGCTAGGAATATCGCAAAAGTGGGAAAATGAGAAATCTATATTGTCACAATAGAAAAGATGCTTAGACTAACAAATCTATGTTAATCTAAACAACCTGAATGATGATGAATTGGTGATGTAAACTATAAAAGATGCTTAGAATAACCAATCTATATTGTTCTAATATGTCACATACCTCTCTAAAAGGATCAGAGCTAGCTATTGTTGTAGTAGGTCCATGATCAATCGTGCCAGGAATATTGCAAAAGCGGGAAAATGAGAAATCTATATTGTCACAATAGAAAAGATGCTTAGAATAACAAATCTATATTAATCTAAACAACTTGAATGATGATGAATTAGTGATTCAAACTATAAAAGACACTTAGAATAACCAATCTATATTGTTCTAATCTGTTGCATACCTCTCCAAAAGGATCAGAGCTGGCTATTGTTACAGCAGGTCCATGATCAATCTTGCCAAAAATATCACAAATGTGAATAAAAAATATCACTATTAAAGACACCTACATTGGAATAGTATATAAAATATTAGTATTAAATAAAGAACACTAATGAACTTAATCATAATGAACATAAGCATTGTAACTTCCATTCTTGAAAATGTTATTCAAGTGTGCCTAAAGGGTCATCTCTTTGCTTAAGAGTATCCAATATTGCTTCATGATCAACATTACTAAGTGTCCATAGTTGTTTTTTCTTTGGTCTGGAATGATGCTTCAACAACTTAACATTTTTTGCTATAACAAGGTGCAAATACATGAGAATGGTTTTGTGTTTCTCATAGTATTCAAATGTAGGTATGCCATTCTTTCTAATCATGTATGTTCACAACCAAGTTCCTGCAACCACAACTGAACTTGTAGGATACACGAAACCATCATCATCTTCCATCAATTGTGTTAGCTTATGCTTTACCCACACACATTGAGCCAACCAATAGTTTGATCTGTCTTCATTCCCCTGTGGTGCAACAACTACAAAAAATTTCTTGGTTGTAGTAGATCTGGAAGCAGGTCATAATCAATTGAAATTTCCATTGTGTCATTTGTCATGGATATTGTTTGAGATAAAGGAGTTAGATACTGTGGAACGCATGTATCCACCCACTCACTTGACTTGCATTGATCCCACTCGCACTGAATAGAAATCTGACACAAAGAATCCAACTGTCATGTCCAAATTGTCCATGTGCATGCATTTGAGCTTTGAAATGAATGCATCTTTGAAGAATATTTGATTGTATGAAAATCCAATTTTCCTCCCATTGTACCCTCCTCAATGAACCAAAAGAATCTGCACACTGTTCAATCAAGTGTCCCTCCTTGTGACAATGTTGAACTACACCAATCAACAATAGAACGTGCATTGCTAAATTTTGCTCCTGAAATCTTCAATTGCTCCTTAACTAGAGCTCTCTTTATGCATGCACCTACTCCATCATTCTCCCCTTTCCCATTTATAGCTTCAAAAAAACTCCACATATGAGGTAGACCCCTCTCTACATGCATTCTACTCAACCAAAAAACATACGAGCATTCTTGAATTGACCTGTGCAATTATCTGACCAAATTAGTTGTTGGCCTAGTGCTATATCATGCTCCTACAAGGACTCAAAAAAATTCTTGAACAATGTTGGACATACTCGGATGAGTGAGATCTACCATCACTCATATAAAAATGATACTCTTTTATTATCTTTCAATCCTCCTTTGTACTATTAGGTGCATGTCTAAACGTTATGTGAACAAAAAAAGCAATCTGAATGGAATTGTAATACTGAGATTGTACCTCATTTTGTGGTTGCAATGTGTAGTTTTCTGCAAAATCAACCACTGATATAATAATGCCAATAGAAAAAGAGTCCTTAGACATCCTAAATTTTTGATCCAACCACTAAGACCTATGACTATGCCTTGCATACTTGTAGAGAAGATTGTCCTTAAAATCTGAAATAAAATCAGCAACACTGCATTCTTTTGTAACCAACTCACATCTAGAAACTTCACCTCCACTCTGCAAAGTTATTTGACTATCTCATATCTCTTTTCCTCAACAAGCTTCTTTACAAATTCATGTTGATAACTTTTATGAAAATAATGAAAAAACTTTGACAAGCCACCACATTGTGAGCACTTTGCATTTAAACAATCATTTCTATAGAAAAAGCAACCATCATCTCTAGAACATAAACAATAGATCTAGCAAGTCCCTTGAGGATTTCAGAAGATGCATTGCACCACACTCCTGCAACATTTCATTAGTATGCAAAGTAGAATGGATATATAATAATAGCTCATGGTACATTGAAAACTCCACATGGTATTTGCAACAACAAGTATTATGAATCTTAAGAGGCACACAATAAAATGGCTTCAAACCTTCAAAATTCCTTTGCAAGATTTCCATATTTGGATGTGTTTCAATAAATTTTTTGAACATTGTTTGGCTTGATTCCAAGAAATGTTTAGGATGTGGTGTATAGTCTAAATTACCAATTCTTAACTTTAAAACATCCTTTGCATTGGGTGATACTCTAGAGTTATCATGCCAAAATTGCTGAGTTACCTGCTTTACATTATCGGTTAGCTTCTTATCAACACATAGAAGCCTCCCAGAAAAAGGCCATGTATCATTTTGAAGAGGATCATCTATTCTTTCTCTTCTTGCGAGTGCTCTATCCAAAGTTTTATGATTTATGTCAAAATCAATACAAGTTTGTCTCATAAAGCAAGCCTTTTTCAATTGATGGCTTACTATGGCAGTTGTAATGACTCTTTGATCAACTCTCTTATCCTTTTCCTTGTTATTTTTTCCAATAGACTTGAGAGAATTAAAAATATTTTTGACAATAATAGAATTTTTTTCGGTCTTCTTGTTCACATGAATCTTCAATTTGGCTAGCAAAGGTCTCATCTTTTGAATCTTTAGCAATTGTACAAAAAGTTGGCATTGCTTGGTCAATGTCTTATCGCTAAAATATTGGTTGAAAAGTCTTCTAGCCCACAACCAAACAGTTCGTGTTGACCTCTTGCCTTCAAAATTGTTTATAATGTTCTCATCAAATTCAAGTAACCATTTAGGGGTTCTTGAAAGGGTCTTAAATTGGAATATGTCTTTCTTCCACTGGGGTTCTTTACATTTCTCATGCTGTCCACGGTGGGGCATAATTTACTGCGCTTCCAATATATGTTTAAAATCTTCATTTCAACATTTTCACCTTGAAAATTTTCAATATCAATTTGAATAATTTCATTCCCAATTTCAATATCATGTTCAACATCTTCAAATCCAACATTTTCACCTTGAATATTTTCGTTATCAATTTCAGTATTTTCATTCCCAATTTCAATATCATGTTCAACATCTTCAATCCAACATTTTCACCTTGAACATTTTCATTATCAATTTCAATATTTTCATTCGAAATTTGATTATCATGTCAAACATCTTCAATTCCAACATTTTCACATTGGACATATTCAATTTCCTCTTCACTTGAAAGACCATAGGGGTTAGGTTCACCAATACTTAACATACCTTGTCTTCTCTTCCCATGACCTTCTCTATCTCTTTGTCTATATGCTTCAATTTGTTCTTTTGTAAGCTCTGTCTTATATTTTTTTTTTCGACGAATGCTACTCCCCATTATACCTCATAAAAGATGCTAAAAAATTATTGCTTATGACAAATTTGAGTAGAAGATGCTCCAAAAAGTTGATCTTTGTCTCTTCTTGTCTGAAATCATGCGTATGTCACCTTCAAACAGAATGTAAGGTTTTTTGGAATGCACAAAATGGCCCACATGGGGATTTTCTATGCCCACAAATCCAATATCCATTATAATTTGATATCTGATACATTTGAAAAAACATTTTAAAATGTTTTGTAATAATATGATTTTAGTTCTACAAATCAGATATTCAATTTGTGTACACATAGACCTAA
>VDFB02000003.1:65011453-65037209 GCA_007258455.2 Sequoia sempervirens | reverse complement strand
GGTAGAGGGGAGAGAGAGGGAGTCAGTGAAAGAGAGGTAGGGAGTCGAAGAGAGATAGAGGGTAGAGGGGAGAGAGATAAGAGTGATCGAGTGAGAGACTTGGGAGAGAGAGAGATGGAGAGAGAGAGAGAGAGGGGGAAAGAGATAATATTTAAATATTTTATATATTAGTAATATATATATTTAAATATTTATACATTAACTAAAATATTGAAATAATATTTAAATATTATACATAATAATATAATATATTATATATTAAATACATAATTCGATAAGAGATTATCATAAATTGTATATTATATATTACATTATAAACTATATTGTATATTATATATTAAATTATAAACTTTATTGCATTTTGAAATCATATATTATAAATTGTATAACATTTTTGTAACTCTATATAGAACATATCGGATATTGGATTCAAATCAGATATCCGATATTTTTGACACAAAATTTAATGCTTATGGATTAGCCTTGGGCTTGCTTTGGATTTTGGTTTGGACCTGCCAATCCTAAGAAGTCAACACAAAAAATGTGTTTAACAACTTACCTTGCTTTTCCAGACTTTGCCCATATGGTTGACGACTTTTTTTGACCCAAAATTGATGAAATGAAAAGGATTTGTAAAGGAGCTTCTCAGCTTTCCACCAATATAAAGTATACTTTATTTTAAATCTAATAAATAATTATTATTCATTTTCTATTTGAATTATGACTAAAGTCCTAATTGATAGCTTGATTGAAAAACATCTATAACTTTCAAATGGTATCACATTTTTTGAAACTAAAACATGCGTCACATTCTATACTTCACATACTATAGGATTAAAAAAAAATGAATTTCATGAAGTTTTTACCAAGTTAAGGTGGTCAGATATATGATTTTTATATTTTTTTAAAGTTGTAATAAAAAATTCATAATTAATTATTTACTTGGAAAAAAAATACAAAAAAATATGCATCACATCAGGACATGAGTCCTCTACTTATATCTAAAATATTATAAAAAAAATATTATGATTTTATTATGGTTAGGGTGGTTAGACAGACACCTACTTATTTTTTCCCTGCAATTTAAGTACTACTACATTGAAATTTCAATTTTTCACCAAATAGAATTTTTTTTAGAAAAATAAACCTAGTACTTTATAAACTACATTCAATTTTCTACAGATTCTATTCTTACATATTTTTAAAATAATATAGATAACTTATTCAAATTTTTATGTCAAGTTGCCTAACTCTGATTTTTCTGAATTTTCAATGCCACTTAAGGGCCTGCATTTTCCATTATGATCCTGAACATACCCTAAACCCTCAACCCTCATTCCTATACCCTAAATTCTTAGCCTCAGCCTAATACCATAAACCCCATACTCTAGATCTTCAAGTTGACCATTTTGGTGTATAAATTTTACACACTTTTTAAATCCACTTTGGGACCCCTCCTAATGGTGAATACTCACTCCAAGGAAATGGATGCCACAATAAATACATACAAACATATATACATACATACATTCATTCATACATATGTGCATACAAAAAAGCATGCATTCATACATACATACATACAAGCATACATTCATATGATACAAACATACATACATTCTATAGTCACTCAAAATATCCTAATCAACATCATGCACTTGATTTTGATTAACTAACTCCAATTCTTCCTTAATCACTTCCACACTAACCAATTAATTGAATAATATTTATTTAATTAATTAAATTCATCAAATTTCCTCCTTAAATCATATAATGAACTTTATTATATTGTTTCATCATCACCAATCCTAATGTTCTTCCTTTAATTAAATAAATCAATTTATTTAATTAAAGTCCTAAACATCCTCTCATTTGATTTAAATAAACCCAAACATTTAAATCAAATGTCATAAATAAACTAATTTCACCTAAGTTAATTAATCCTAGATTGATTAACTCCTAACACTAATCCCCCATTCCTCTAGCTTTTAACTCCACCCTAGGGTAAGTCAACCTTGGTCAACTAACCAAGTTGCACATGTAAATCAATTTATTTGATTTACTAAATTACCCTATTTTCATTCAAAAATGGCATATTCTTTTGAATATTCCACCCACTTGACTTTTCCCTCCCAAAGGACACTTGTCCTCTTTATGAGCCACCTTGGCATTAAAGGCTCTTACATGTCCTCTTTTTTGAGCCACCTCTACATTAAGGGCTCTTACACCTCCTCTTACACAAGCCACCTCTTGGCATTCATTCCTCTTACACATCACATCTCCCAAGATGTGCTCACACATGTGTGAGCTCATCTCCTCTAGATTCATTAGCATGTTGACAAGTGGCATCATGCCATTTTTCCAAATTTTAATCCCACATTATCCCTACTCTTCACTCTTCAACCCTTCTTCCTTATAAATAGAGGCCTTCTCTATTGATTGAGGATCCATAATTTCATCCAAGTTAGCATAGAATTTCTCCTTCATAGCTAGGTTCTTGCCATTTTGTTCATCACACATCCATCATCAAGCTTATCAAGGGATTGGGAAGGGGATTCTTTCTGCATCAAAGAAGTACCAATCCCCCTATGGGGTGCTGGTTTGAGCATTAGAATAGCATTGCATTAGTAGTTTATTTGATATTTTACTTTGTTTTCATGTTCTTATGTTTAAATGAATTTCATAGGGAATGCTTAATTTCTACTTGTTTATTGACTAATGATCACTTGTTTGTTCATGTTTAAGCAAGTCTAGGAAGAGCATTCACATTTTGGCACTAGAAATAGGGCACAAATCTCGAAATTAACACATTTTTTGGCCATTTTTGTCATTTTTTTCTCTTTTTTTGCTTTCCTAGGACACAATGACACTAAGAAGACAAACAACAATGCTATTGCTTCAACATCCCTATATAGCAACACTGCCTCTGCATCCAAAGGGTGATGCTGTAGTGATTTTCCTGGGGTCGGATTGGTCAAACTCCAAAGATCGACGCTGGAGAAAATAGTGACGCAAGTGCAATCTCTGTTTTTCTAGAGAGCGATGCTAAATTTAGTAGAGCGATGCTGAAAACTCCAAATAGCAATACAACTGTGGAAAGTGATGCTGGGTTTGGGTAAAAGATCACTTTTCAAATTTATTTTCGCATGTGCTTTATGTTTTGATCTTGTTTGACTATTGACCTATTTTGTGGCTCTGTTTTCTTTAGGCTAATTAACTTTTGCAGGTTAGGTGGCAAAGAAGAAGAGGAAATGAGGAGAAGGCTTCTTATGACACTATTTCATGATTGTAACAAGTTTTTTTAAACACTTTGGGGACACCTATAACCCAATCTTTAGAATCTTGTTATCTTTCAGTTTAGGACTCAGCTACATCTTGTTTTGGCTTTAAAAAGAACACACAAAGGTTTAAAAAGAAAATTAGAAACTAATTAGATTTGATTTTGGGTCTTAAAAATTGAACAATCAACTTCACACTCAAATTTGGTGCTATTAAAAGAACTCGTTACTGCTTTTGAGGTCTAAAAAGAATTCATGATTTTTTTATTTTGTAATCTTATCTACAAACTAGTGTCATTCAAATGTGTATGCACTTTTCTCACGCTTTACGGTGATCTTGAGAATCAAAAGAATTTTAGTGGCATTAGGTTGTCTAAAATATTGCCTCCACATTTCAAATTTGGATTTTAAAATTGAACATATCTTGCTAGCGTGAGAAAAGGCATCGTGCGTGTTCTCTCTTTGTTCACACAAACAAAGATTGATCAAACTATAAATGTACTTACTTTTTTAACCTTTAGAGGGCCTGTATTGGTGGGAAAAATTACTCACCCCAAGGGAATGACCCAAGTGGTAATGAGCATAAGCCAAGCTCTTCTAAACCGCTATATAAATTTGTGGTTATGATGAAAGTTGTGAACAATGGGAAGTAGTGCATGATAACTCTCCACCAATGTCTTTATGATGCGTAAAACCCTTGTCCTAAGGGTTGGGAGATCTCACACAAGAATTTTATCATTGCACCCCATAAATTGGATGCCCTTATTACAAACCTTTGTTTAGAATCCAAAATCCCAATATTTGTTGGCATTAGGAGGTCGGACCTCTGGAGCCGTCCCACATACTTGCGATTCTTTGTAGAGATGAAAAGTTTGTCATGGGAGATTCATGGGAACTGAAGCTTGGTTGACCCATAGAAGTGAGTGTTGTGGAGGGGATCCAGTGTGGTCAAGTTTCTAATCATCCACTCTGAATGAGTGCAGCTGGAGAAATCCAAGTGGGAATTCAACAAATATTTTATTTTCCATCCTAGGGTTGTGCAATCTTTGAGTCAGTTAAACACATTGCTTCAATCCAAAATCTTGAAAAAAAACATTCAACAAGGTCATCAAACTTCAAAACCTTTAGAAGAGGCAAATAGCTTTCAAAATTCCAAGTATTACTATTTGTCCCTAGGGATTTATCCTTAGAGGCTTCTAAATATTTGGGTCTATATCTCAATTTTCTATCTCTAAAGTCAACATTAGTAAACTATTGCCTTGATTTTCTTGATTTCCACATAATGGACCTTGTGGGATGAAAATAAATTGAGACATAGACATTTAGTTGAAAAGCTAAGCAAGAAAGTGTTTGTGGTAAAAATAATCCATTAAGCAAAGATAAAAGAGAAATTGAACCCCACACATTTTTTTTGAAAAGATTTCCCACAAGATCAAAATCTCAAAACCAAAGTCCATCAATCATCACAAACATCTTAATCCAAGCAATCTCAAGAAACTTCAGTCTATGATTTATCAAGTTTGAGATAGGCTTCTCTATAACTTTTAAAAACATGCATCAAAGGACAACCCAAACTTGTACTCTTTTTATTATTGTCAAAATCCAACTCTCTTCCAACGTTTTGAGTATCTCACTTTGTAGGGTTGACAAGTTCTTGGAAGTATAGCATGTTCTTCAATACCCAGGTCTTGTAAACAAAAGTATCTCTAAGTTCACTTAGGATCAAAATCAACACTTTCATCCACCCTAAAGCATCAATCAAATCCCATCTCACAAACAACTCTTAGAATCTTGGAAAAAATACTTCATGATAGACTTTTAGAAAATCCTTCAAATCAAATCAAAATCATCTTGTTTGACTAAGTGTGTGTGGATGCATCCTTCTTCATACACTTTGTTAAATTATCACCTTGCGAACAAGTTTATTCCAAGATAACATCTAACATATTGGAGTTTATAAGTTCATTATCAAATCCAAATCAAATCTAAATCAAATCAAAAATCCAAAAGTTCTAAAGTATAGTATCCATTCAAGGTTCCTTAAGGGTTCAGTAATTCACATCACTCATCTTTCATTATCTCATCACCATCCTTTGATCCTTAACATCTTAGATTTTCTTTTTTGTACCTAAAGTTTGGACCAACCTACGGAGTTAGAGGTTTACCTCCCATATTCTTGAAATTATATCCTTATTTTATGGTCCAAACTAGATCTCAACACAAGAAGAACATGGAAACAAACAAAGAAACATCCACTTCAAGTGACTTGATTCAAACTGCACTTACAATCAACCCCATCAGATCTAGCTATCCCCCACTCAACCTTCCTCAACTACCACAAGATATTCAAGATGGAGGTTGCCAAGTGGAGGACATTACCAACAATGTCCTAGGAATGACTCAAGATGAAATCATGCAAATGGTCCAAAAACCTGAAAAATCACAAAATTATCAACACAATGATGAGACTTAATCCTTCACAATACATGTTAGAATTGGAAAAGGAAGGAGCTAAACTCCCTTCTGATTATGATGTGAGCATTATTGTGGAGAAACCTATTGAGATTATGCCACCGATATCATTCACACCTTCCTTCCAAAACATCATTCAACCCATCCCACAACCAACCTCATCTCATGATCCAAGTCAACCCATGGTTACCAAGGGGAGTTCATTGCTTCATCCTCTTCAAACACATCCCCTTGTAAATAACCAAGACTTAGATGCAAATATCATTTCGGGTGAATGAGATACCATTCCTCAAAATCCAAAATAGCCATACATTCCACTCGTCTTTCATGACACCAACAATCCATCCACTTTCTCTGCTTCATTGACATATTCCCTTGACACACAAGTCTCTCTCCCCATGAATTCACAAGGACAAGGGGGACTATTTGGACAAGGGGGAATCTTTGATCCCTCATCATCACTTTCTCAAGAAAACACACCACCCATCTTCCCACCATTTCCCCCTCTACTATTAACATCCACACCAATCCTCAGTTTAGGGAAACCCCCTTTACCAATACCGAATCGACCAAATCAAAACAATCCTTCGATGGTGAAGCAAATCAACATACCAAATCCTCCAAGCATCCCACTGATATCGCAACACTAGGTGGCACTGATCCAAATGACACAATCAATCACTGCACCATCTATAAATATGGTCTCCCAAGGACCTAGCATATCACCCACACCATCCACCATCACTCAAATGACACCTCAACAACCCCCTCAAAAAAATCTCATCACAACATCTCACACCATTATGAATCCTCCACCTCCACCACCAAAACCAAACATGGAAAATCAATACAACATCACACTACAAGCTTCCTAGTAGGTCTATGAAAAAGCATTCCAATAATTTTAGGCTCAACAAGCCTTGTAAGCTACTCAACAAGAACATGCACAACAAGCCACACAAAAAGCACAATAAGCTGCCCAAGTGCAAGCTCAAGCTTTATTACAACAACAACAAGATGCCCAAGCCACACAAGCTGCTCAACAAGCCCAAGCTCAAGCACAAGCTCAAATTCAAGTGCAAAAATATCAAGAAAAAGTCTTATTACAACAACAAGATTATCAGTAAGCTTTGCAACAATATCAAGCACAACAACAAGAAACTCAGTTACAAGCCCAACAACAAGCATTGTTGGCACAACAACAAAAAGACCAACAACAAGCATTGTTGACACAACAACAACAAGACCAACAACAAGCAATGTTGGCACACCAAAAATTGCAAGCATACCAAAAAGTATTAGTGTCACAACAAAACTTGCAATAGCCTCCCACGAACACTTAGAACAACCCACCTATAAATCAAACAATCAAACCACCCCAAAACACATTCATCCCACCACCTGATCTGCAAAATGATGTGTTTGCACAAATCAAATTTCTCTCACAATAAGTGGTAGACCTACAATTGGAAAGACAACGAAAACACAAGGGAATTTGTGCCCTTATCCTTTTGACAGAAGCATTGCAATGGTTCCATTCCCACAAGGCTTGAGATACCAAAATTTGAAAAATATCATGGAACTAGAAATCCTGAAGATCACATCAGGGAATTCCACATACACTATATGGAAGTTTCCTATGATGACTCATATCTAATGCGACTCTTCCCTCAAAGTTTGGTTGGCCCAACAATGGAATGGTTCTCTTGCCTTCCTCCCAAAATCAAAAGTTCCAAGAAATTGTGGACTTGTTCATACAAAACTATTCATTCAACATAGGCATGGATGTGAGTCTAAAGGGGAAACATTTGCATCCTTCTTGCAATTATGGAAACCCAAGGCCAATAGGAGCAAGTGGACTATACCAAAGGAACAAAAAATTTGTACTATCATTGCTAATCTTAAAGGAACCTTGTCCTTCCATCTGAAAATGTAATGCATCACCACATGTGACCAGTTGATCCTCAAGGAACTCAACATCGAAAGAGCCCTTATTGCACAAGGGGGTACACCTACTTATTAAGACAACCTTCCATCCACTAGTTACAATGAACATATCGCACATGGGAAAAGAACAAGAATGCCACTAACAATGGTGTGGTTGACACCAAAGTTATTATTAGTGCCCCAAGGAAAAACACACAATCATATCAACAATCACAATTTAATAACCAAAACAACACACAAGCCAACACATCATCATAACAACACAACAATCAAGTGGTCAATAATTTGAATAATCAAGGGGGACCACCTCCAAGGAACAAATATCCCCCTAAGCAAAAATACACATTGCCTAGGGAACCAATTGAGTCTGTTCTGCAGTAGTTGGTACAAGAAAAACTCATCAAGATCCCTATTTATGACAATTATCAAGAACCTCAAGTTAAACCACCATGGTAGAATGAGAAACATCTCTATGATTTTCATAAAATTAAGGGACACACAACGATTAGTTGCATGTGACTCAAGAATATGATTTAGGACCTCATCGATGAAAAAACCATAACCATTGAAGAACTCAGTAGAAACCAATATCTGAAAATATACATGATGTTGATACCAGATCACAATAAGGGAAACAACAATGGTAAGGAAAAGTATAAAAATGTGAACCATGTTTATGACTATGTGGTTGCATCTTTAGATGTTACACCCTTAGATGAGTGGGTTATTGTTGTCAATATCACAGGATCCAAAGCTAACTATGGAGTCACCACATGTGGTCATATAATTACCATTGTAGGACAATTACAACCACTAAGGGAATCTACCACCAATCTGAAGTCAGTACCTAGTGGTTATAATATCTTGGATCAATTAAAAAGACCCTTGCCCAAATCTCTGAAATGGAATTATTGAAAATCTCACCTGCACATAGGAAAATCCTAGAAGAAGCATTGGACACATCCTTCATCCCAATGGATCTTGACATAGACCAGTTCCAAGCTATGGTTGGACATATCACCACACCACATCTCCTAAAATTTTCTAATCAGGACTTCCCAATGCAACCATCTCACAACCGCACACTCCATCTCAAAGTCCTGGTCCATAAGAATAAATTCAAAAGATTATCGGTGGATGGAGGTGCAGGTTTGAATATCTATACTCTCAAGCTAATAAAGAATCTGGGATTCTCTGAAGATGTCATTGAAAAAGGTAAAGGTATTACAATCAGGGCATATGATGATTAAGAATGGGTGTCTCAAGGCACCATTCAACTCCCTATTCAAGTAGGGCTAGCTATCATGGAAACCACATGCCAAGTCCTTGATCTAGAATTACCTTACAATATCCTCCTGGGATGCCCATGGATTCATGGGATGCAAGCTATCGTATCCACATTCCATCAATGTGTCAAGTTTCCCTATCAGAATCAAGAGGTCATAGTCCATGGAGATCCTGAACCATTTTATTATTGCAAGAACCTAGAAGCCAAGTACTACAAAATCCCCCAAGTACCAAAAAATGATGAAGGAACCATGTCCCCATATATAGACCCATCTACCCTTGCTTCCACTTCTAAGACAAAGACACCCTCCATTCCAGACATCTTTGATATCAAAGTCATTATCCAAGATAATGGGTGTGGGTATTACAAAATGGAAAATAGTACCTTTGTAATAGGAGAGTTACCTCAATCTCCTCGATCTCATGGACAACCTCAACCAATTGAAACATCATCCCAAACCTTCAAAGCAGACCCCTCTAGATTCAAAAGGTGGGGGGACCTAAGTGAGGAAGTGGTAGACAAAAGGGATATATCAAGCTTATTGTATCAAGATGAAAGGCCCATACCTGATCTTCCCATGGACGATAACAACAAAGGACTATAGTTAATGCAAGGATGGGGCTATAATAAAAATGAAAAGCTTGGGAAAAATGATAATGACCTACTAGAACCTATCATTCCTGAGAAGTGAATAAAGAATCTTGGCCTTGGATGTACCCCTCCAAAATTAATCATATGTGGTAAAGGTGCCCCATTTAAAATGGTCAAAGCTTCCCCCTTGGTTCTTGTATCGATTACTTATCCTTTTGAGGACCCCCTCACTGACCTACCTATGCTATTTGAGGATTCATCCCTTCTCATAATTAGTACCCTATCTTTCAAACCAAGTGATTGAACCAATGAGCTAAAACTTGTCTACCCCCAACTCATTGATTATGACCAATGAGGACCACCGATCTTAGACACGTTTGAAAATAATGAGGCTCTCTTTGAATTCATGGGATTGCAGAATACTTTACCATATGGGGATCATAAGGTAGGGTTGGATATTGATCTGGAAACACATGCCTACTATGGGGAAATGATTGGATCCCTTAGTCGCAAAAGTGAAAAATTAAGAGTAATAGCTAGGTCTTTAAGTGAAAACCACATTGTGGCACTTTTTGACTTGAAAATAGTAAAAAAAAGGATGCATCCAATGGTGAAAATCTCTCTGAGGTGCCAAAGGATGAGGGATTCAATCTTCCACTTAGTGCTATTCATTAGGAAAAATCAACATTCTTGGTAGAAAAGTGTAATCTAGTCAACCTAGGAACCAAGGAAACACCACATATCACATTCTATGTAGAATCACTCTTGATAGAAGAGTGGGAAATTTTAGCTACATTTATGAGAGAAAGGAAGGTAAAATTTGCATGAACCTATGCTGAAATGCTTGGTCTTGATCTAGAGGTTGTGGTTCACCATCTATTCATCTATCCAAAAGCAAAACCAATAAGACAAAAGTTGAGAAAGATGCATCCACAGATAGCATTACTAGTCAAACTAGAATTACAGAAGATCCTTAATGCTAGATTCATATGACCAATTGATTATCTAGAATGGGTTTCAAACCTTGTACCTATGTCTAAGCCCATTGGGGGAATCTGCATCTGCACTGACTTCAGGGACCTAAACAAAGCATGTCCTAAGGAAGATTTCCCTCTCCCAAATATAGGCATGATTATGGATATGACAACAGGACATGAAATGCTATCACTAATGGACAGATATTTAGGGTATAATCAGATCATGATAACTAAGGATGATCAACACAAAAAAACTTTCACCTACCCATGGGGAACTTACCATTGGAACATGACGCCATTTGGGTTGAAAAATGTAGGAGATACCTATTAGAGAGCTATGATGCTAATCTTCCATGACATGATTCAAAAAACTGTGGAAGACTATGTGGATGACATATTAGCTAAATCAAGAAAGCATCAGGATCACATAATGGTAATAAGTTCCATCTTTGATAGACTAGAAGAATACAAGGTTAGACTCAATCCAAAGAAGTGTGCCTTTGGTGTATAGTTAGGAAAGCTCCTCTGATATATTGTATCTATGAGGGGAATTGAGATAGACCCCGCCAAATTCAAGGCCATTCTCGAGATGGAAGCACCAAGAACATTAAAGTAGTTAAGGGGTTTGCAAGGAAGACTCCAATCCATTCACCAATTTATAACATACTTAGTAGATAAGGATATCCCATATTCTCATCTACTCCAAAAGGGGGTAGCATACAAATGGGACAAGAATGTGATCAGGCATTCAATAAAATCAAGGAGTAATTTCTCAAAACACCAATTCTTATGCCACAAATTCTGAACAAGCCACTAATATTGTATATATCAACAAATACAACACTTGGGGCTCTATTAGCACAACATGATGAAACAGGGAAGGAAAGAGCCATATACTATATTAGCCAAACCATGGTAGGGCATGAGTTGAACTATACAATCATTGAAAAGGCTTGCCTAGCATTAGTGTTTTCCTCACAAAAATTTAGGCACTACATGTTAGCCCATCAAATAAAGCTCATTGCCAAAATTGACCCACTCAAATACTTACTTTCTAAAGCAACACTCATAGGAAAAATGGCTAAGTGGGTTATGATCCTATCAAAATATGATATCAAATATGTGGAATGAAAGTCTATTAAGGGACAAGTGATTGTAGATCAACTAGCAAAAGCACCCATCTATTAAGAGAATCCACTTGTATTAGAATTCCTAGATGAGTCTGTGTTCAATCTCAGTGTAGTTGACCGCTAGAAGGTTTATTTTGATGGCTCACATACACAACATAGATCAAGAGTAAGAGTTTTCTTCATCACACTGCAAGGGGATTATATTCCTAAATCCTACAGGCTATCTTTTTCTTGCACTAACAACCTAGCTGAATATGAAGCTCTTGTGATTGGAATCAAAATTGCAGTGTAGTGGAAGATCATGGTACTCAAATTCTATGGGGATTCACAACTAATAATCAATTAGGTCAACAATGAGTACCATGCAAAGGATGGAAAGCTGACCCCATACAAGAAATTGGTGGAGGAACTCAAAAAATTCTTCATTGACATCACGCTTGAGCAAATATCAAGGGAAAATAATAGAGTAGTGGATGCCATGGCAACAATATGATCACTATTGGATATCCCATACAATGTCCATAAGCATGAATTCCTGGTAGAGTAGCTTCTCATACCAGTATTCAAGGTACTAGAGTCTAAATTTGTGTGTGAAATTTTTGGTCCTGGTGACCCTTGGTATGATGACATATACACTTACGTAAAAATAGGAGTCCTCCCCACTAATATCACACTGAACCTTAAAATAGCATTTGTTAAGAAGTCATCTCACTTTGTTATCCTAGGAGACACCCTATATCATAGGAGTGTTGAAGGAACCCTGTTATGATGCCTAAACATCAATGAAGCTTTGACTACTTTAACTGAGGTACATAATGGCATTTGTGGATCACATTCGAGTGTTATGAACTTGGCTAAGAAACTGCTGATGACTAGGTACTACTAGCCTATAATGGAGAGGGAAGCTCACAACTATGTCCAAAAATGTTTACAATGTCAACAACATGGGGACCTCATCCATGCATCAGCTCAAGAGCTCCAACAAATCATAACACCTTGGCCCTTCTCATAGTGGGGGCTTGATCTCATTGGAAAAATTACTCCCACCTCATCTAGTGGACATAAGTTCATCATCACCACCACAAAGTACTTCACGAAGTGGTTAGAGGCCATTCCCATGACCTATATTATAGGAAAGAAGATTTCCAAGTTCATCCTAAACTACCTTATTTTCTGCTATGATGTCCCACAAGCCATTATCTTAGAAAATGGGACACCTTTAAAAAACCAAGATGTTCGAGACCTATGCCAAAAGTTCAATATCCAACATCACTTTTCAACTCCATACTACCCCTAGGGTAATGGCCAAACTGAGGCTTCTAATAAAACCATCCTAAGAATCCTCATGAATACAATCAATGAAGTTGGTTGTGACTGGCACCTATAGTTGAACCCTGCCCTAAGGGCTTACCGAACGAGTATCCACACACCTACAAGTGCAACCCCTTTCTCCTTGGTCTATGGATTAGAAGCCATCCTTCCTATTGAGATCAAGCTCCCATCCTTATGAATATCATTATAGAATCTCATTACTGATGAAGAATATTGGGTGTCATGGTTGAATTAGCTAGAACTACTAGATGAGTGGCACATGGATGCGTTGAACCATCTACAAGTCTACCAGAATTGTCTCAATAGGATCTACAACAATAAGATCAGGAGTAGGACCTTTCAAGTTAGAGAGCTTGTATTGAAGGAGAATCAAAAAAATTGACCAAATCTAGATAGCAAGGGAAAGTTTGAACCCAATTGGTTGGGACCCTTCATCATCACAACAAGTTATAAATCAGGAGCATATCAGCTGTCAACACCAAAAGGGGAGCCTTTGCAGGAGTCCATCAACAACTCCCATCTCATAAATTTTTATACCTAAACTTGCAAGGTATAAATCCAAAAGTACAAAAATATATATATATAATCCAAAAAAAATCAAAAAAAGGATTGAAAATAGAAAAAAAATTATCCTCTAGTGAAAACCACTTCGGTGGTGCTTTGGGAAAGTACCTTGGTGAAAACTTGACAAATAGACACCTTGTGTAAATAAGCACTTTCCATCCATCATTATCTCTATGACTTGTTCTGCATTGTTCATCCATCGCATTCCATTAATCCTTCTGACACCCATCTACATCTGCATCATAGCTTGATCCTGAGCTTGTATCATGCTCCCTCCTAGTACTATTTGGCACATTCCTAAGGTCAGTTTGTCCCACCTATATCAGAGTAGTCTATTTCCTCACGTTGGGTGTATGTTCTTATACCTACATTGGATTGGATTCGAGTACATTCTTGAAATCTCCCTTAAAATCCAAAAATCCAAAAACATTCAGAAAACCAAGAAAATCCAAAAACATCTAAAACATATCAAAACCCCAAAAATAGGTCCAAAATCAGAAAATTCAAAATAGAGTCATCATGTTGAACTATGGGTCTTTGAGCTCTGAACATAGGCAAGGCCATCATCGATGTTCCCCTGAGACACCCCAGGTCAGTCCTTTAGGAGTTTGTCATAGTAAACTGGCAATCCATGTATTCATGTTTCATCAATAAACGAGTCTATGTCAGTCAAACTACGTGGTCTCTGCATCTATAACATAGGAAAGGGTAATCTTTGATCAACCCCCAAGGTGCCTAGGATAGGTCTTTAGGTTAAGTTCTTGGTCAAAATCTTAGAAGACAAAAAAACATTAGAAAATTTGAAAATCAAAACATTTGTAAAATAACTTGAAAATTAAAAAATAGCCTCAAAACATTTCAAAACATCGAAAACATCTAAATATTTGAAAAAATCCATATGTTCCATATCACTTTCACCAGAAATAAATATCTGCTCATAATAAATGACCGTCACCCCCAACCTTTGGTGAAACAATTAGAAACAAGTCTAGCAAATCAAAAGTGAAAACTCAAACATCAAGGTCTCAAGTCTAGGTCAGTAGGTAAAAAATTTGGTAAACTCTTGGTACTAATAGCTCATCATCCAGTTAGTCTCACCATCATCTAATAACATCATGTCCTAGGATGCATCCTTCCTGTAATGGACATCAACATAGGCATCACAATTGTTTAGTCTTGGCTAGAGGTATGAAGAACATTGACTTGTTTGTGTACTAGATCTTTTCTTTTGATTTATCTTATTGCATTCATTCCAAGGACCTCTCGATGATGTCTAAACAAAATGATTTAGAGAGAAAGGAATGGGGCATTGAACATTATCTTTTTGTTTGCTATGCTTGTTGGATATTCTTGTAATATAACCTTGGTCATGCTTACTTTGTTTGGTCTGTAGGGAGGGTGTTTTGGATATCTTGTTGATCACATGGGAAGGTTTCTCCTCTCTATGTTTTGGTCTGAGATGTTTGAAATATTTTATTTGCATCCTAAATAAGGTTTTGTATGCTAGGTGTGAACATGAATACTCTTATCTAATTGTCGAGTCAAAGTCCATCTCACTAGGTACAATGCCATCCTGGTTTTCTATACCTTGATGTATCATATCTATGTGTGTTATCAAACATAAGGAAAGTAAGCTCTTTACATCCCCAATCTCTGATAAGTGAAACATCATCAATCTATCATCATTGTTTCTAATAAATTCTTGATAGATCATGGATTTGTTGGATCCTCTTTTCATCATCTCATTTCTTCTTTCTTCTCTCTACACTAACATGGTATCACGACAGTCAACCAAACATCCATATATGCATCCATCCTACATCCACAAAACTATCAACATACTGCATATCATCCATACATAATAAGAAACATCAATTATCTCACATACATTTTCATATTTACCAATAATAATATAGATTGGTTGTTCTAAGCATCTCATAAACCATACATTTGCATAAGACATCCATTGCATAATCATCTAGGCATCATTACATGTTGCATCATCCATACATACATTGCATATAAAAAAGTACTGAAAAAGAAAAGAAGCATATCATAACATTACATACATCTCATAATCATAATGTATCACATCATCCATTTTGCATTATCATTTAGGGAATAATATAGATTTGATATTCTAAGCATCTTAGGATCATTTGCATACCATAAAATTTTTCATCCATACATCCATATTGCAAACATCATCATCATAAAAGTGCATAGAAAATATACAAAAAAAGAAATGCATCCATAACATTTACATCCATGAACATCTGCATAATCATCTATAACATAACATTTCATAAAATAAGGGCCACACATGTACATCATATCACATTCATATAGAATCACATTGCATATACATAGAAAATCAAATGAATCCATACATAAGGCATAAATAAAGTGAACACATCGCATCATAAATCAACCAATCCCATATCATATATATATCAAAAAATCATCACTATCATGGTACAAAATCTGACTCACATATATGTATGTCGATCATGATATAAAGCCCACGACACTATAAAAAATAATGAGCCCATGAATATCAAAAGAATCAGGCATTGATCCAAAAATTGCACCCATTCGGTGGTCTAGATGGCTGATCCCCTCACCCATATGCCTCTTTGGCTGATTATCTATCTGTCAGGCTCTTGTCTGCTGAGAGTAATCTAGTTGTTGATGAGTTGTGGGCACAACCTACCGATAATGAAACCTATAGTGCTCTGCCTCCCGGAAAGCCTCACGGTACATCTGTGTTGGTATGGTCCTCCCCTGGGACAAGGTAGTCATGATCTCTAGCTACTGTCTACGACCGACCTCCCGAGCTAACTGTAGCTTTGTACCCTACCTCTGATAGTGCTCATGGTCCATCTTAGTAGTAAGGGCTTAGACTTGGCACTTGGCCTGATCTCTCTCTAGTATAGCCGCTAGTCTCTACTGGTGCTCGTGGTCCCACTCACCTATAAGCACCTGTATCTATGCCTGTAACTACTATATTTGCACATCCCATGGATCCTTATGCTGTTGTGGCTACTGATGTAGCTGCTGAATTGGTTGCTATGGAGGCTTCCCATCTCAAGATGATACTTTGGGATCCTGTCCATCTGGCCCTTCCTATGCTCTCTAAGCACTCCTCCCTTGAGGTCTCCCTCACAGAGGTACCACCCTGGCTCTATTAGTTGATGTGGAGGGCTGAACCAATCATTGTAGGCTCATGTCATTGTTGGATCTACTGGCCCCTAGCTATAGGCCAATGGACTAGCAACCAACTGTCGAAAGCTATCAATTGCATCGGACGCTGGGATCATCTACCCCCATGAAGTCTCTTGGGCCAATCTAGCAAAAATGGTAGTATATCCATCATCTGGACGATCTTGTACCTCCCCAAATTAGTGGGCCACCTTGTATAGGAGATAACACTCTATAAGCATATGCTCCCTCCCCTACATCAGTCAGGTCTATCGATCATATAACAATTGTTGTACATCATCATAACAAGCTGGCATCTATAACCATAGCCGTCGGCGGAATACTATTAGATCATCTAAAATGTGACACCAATAAGGAAGACCCAATTGTCTAGTATATCACAAAGTAATCCCACCACCATATCTCCAAACTACTGGATCATTAGGCTCTATATCAATCAAAGTGATGATCGATTAGAGCACGTCAATATGCTCTTATGCCTAAATATGCAACAATGTCACTCCAGTGTTGACCGCCTGACCATCACAGTATGAAAAATCATGTAAATCATGGTATAGTGAGGCCATCATCACTGGTCCCTAGGCAAACAGGGTTCTCCACCTCAGCATCCTATCCCATGCCAAGTCCCATCCCATATTGAAGAATCTACCTTGTTGATCTGGAGCCACTAACCCACATATAATAGCAACAACGATCAACCTAAAAAGTAGCACCCAACCTCTATAAAACTCCAAGTCAATCTGGCCCTCTATTAATATAAGGTCCTCTAGCTCCATGACATCATGACATGCATCATCGTTGCCATCTATATCATAGATCACACGATCACCATGTATCAACAACTGCAAGGTCCACCATATGTCCTCTAAAGTCACAATCACCTCACCAGTTGGAAGGTGAAACGACGAGGTCTCACTGTGCCATCTATCGCACAATGTGGTCATCATCACTAAGTGAGTCTAGACAATGGGCGCATAGGCTACGTACAAGAGACTGATCTCCCCCAAATGCTCTTGTCGTAACTTAGATAAATTTCCCAATTATCTCAAAATTGAGGGTCAATGCTCAAATCAAAACATAGGCTGGAACACCTCTTGCACCCACAAAGCGCACGACGTCAATTTTCTCAAAAAGATCTAACCCCATTTGGAGTTTTTGATCCCAAAAGAACGAATGTGTTGCTATATGCAAAACTCCAAATAGCGATGTTGGACTCTTTGAAAATGCCAAATTGACCCTAGCCTGGCCATTTACAAAAGCGTCACCCTTTGACCGAAAAACCCTAACTCCAAATTAGGCAAAGCATCGCTATTTTGAGAATTTAAAACCTAAACCCAAATTGCAAACTGTGTCACCATTTGCATTGGTAGTGTTGTTTGACTTTCCAACATCGCTGACTGATGGTTTGTACATCGCTATATAGTGACGTTGGGGACTTTGACTCTTTAAAGCGTAATAAATGTACTAAAAAATAAAATTTCAAAGTTGGTTTGGATTACGTACTAGTGGTCTTGTGCTTGGAGGTCTCTGGTACACACGGACTCACTCAAAAATGTGTCAAGGAAGCACTTGTGCCATTTTGTAAGAGGTTCAGAGCTCAAAAGACTAAAATTATTAGTGTGAATGCACAAATAAATGGAAACTGACCCCTCCAAGCCTATTTAAGCATGGAAATTAGGGGTTTTCCCCCCAATTTGGCCATCAAACTAGGGTTTTGCACCCTCGATACTATTTTTTCCCAACTGAGGCTCATTTCACATATTTTTTTCGCGTTTTGGGCATATTTTCAGCATCCTAGAGCGTTTTTGGACCCTTCGAGTAACCTGTCTTTTTTTTGAGAAATCACCCAAAAATCCAAATTTTCGTTCAATCTCGAGGGGGCAGTATACCAGTGTAATTATTATCACTAGGGCAGTAGTGGGGCATATGGAAAAATTATAATTTTTGAATTTTGATCTCAGTAACATCATTCTTTGAATCAACGCAACAGGTATTTCACTTCAAAGAGGGGTAAAATGTAGACACTCAAAATGTCCTAATCGACATTATGCACTTGATTTTGATTAACTAACACCAATTCTTCCTTAATCACTTCCACACTAACCAATTAATTGAATAATCTTTATTTAATTAATTAAATTCATTAAATTTCCTCCTTAAATTAGATAATTAACTTTATTAGATTGTTTCATCATCGCCAATCCTAATGTTCTTCGTTTAATTAAATAAATCAATTTATTTAATTAAAGTCCTAAACATCCTCTCATTTGATTTAAATAAACCCAAACATTTAAATCAAATGTCATAAAATAGACTAATTTTACCTAAGTTAATTAATCCTAGATTAATTAACTCCTAACATTAATCCCCCATTCCTCTAGCTTTTAACTCCACCCTAGGGTAAGTCAACCTTGGTCAACTAACCAAGTTGCACATGTAAATCAATTTATTTGATTTACTAAATTACCCTATTTTCATTCAAAAATGGCATATTCATTTGAATATTCCACCCACTTGACTTTTCCCACCCAAAGGACTATTGTCCTCTTTATGAGCCACCTTGGCATTAAAGGCTCTTACATGCCTCTTTTTTGAGCCACCTCTACATTAAGGGCTCTTACACCTCCTCTTACACAAGCTTGCCACCTCTTGGCATTCATTCCTCTTACACATCCCATCTCCCAACATGTGCTCACACATGTGAGCTCATCTCCTCTAGATTCATTAGCATGTTAAAAAGTGGCATCATACCATTGGTCCAAATTTTAATCCCACAATCTCCCTATTCTTCACTCTTCAACCCTTCTTCCTTATAAATAGAGGCCTTCTCTATTGATTGAGGATGCACAATTTCATGCAAGGTTATTATTGACAATATCATCCAAGTTAGCATAGAATTTCTCCATCATAGCTAGGTTCTTGCCATTTTGTTCATCACACATCCATCATCAAGCTTATCAAGGGATTGGGAAAGGGATTCTTTCCACATCAAAGAAGCACCAATCCCTCTATGGGATGTTGGTTTGAGCATTAGAACAGTATTGCATTAGTGATTTATTTGATATTTTACTTTGTTTTTATGTTCTTATGTTTAAATTAATTTCATATGCTTAATTTGTACTTGTTTATTGACTAATGATCACTTGTTTGTTCATGTTTAAGTAGGTCTAGGAAGAGCATTCACACATTCATACATACATGCACACATACACACATACATAGATACATTCATACATGCATACACACATACATACATTCAAGCACACATACATACATACATACAAGAAAACATATATACATAGGGCATGTGCAGGATCAGGGTATGCCAAAAAGTGGCAATGGAGAAAAAAAATACGTGTTTCTATGACTCAAAAACGCGAAAAGGGTGAGTTGACTTTTTGGGGCTCGGGTGACTACCGAGGTAGAGGGAAAACTTAGATTTAAGAATTAGATATCCGATCCAAATCGGATATCTGATTCAAATCGGATATCCGATTTGGATCGGATATCCAATTTTGTTGACATATATATATACATAGCATTTTGGGCGACCAAAACTCATTTTTACATTCGCATTCGGCTCAACCGTGGCGTGGAAAGCACAAATTAGATATCTGATTTGAAATCCATCTCCAACAGGTAAAATTCTTGATTTTTTATTTGCTCTAATCAAAATTTCAATTAGATTTGTTTAATTTTAGTTGATTTTTTTCAAAATAGGGTTTTTTGGTAGATTTTTTAGGAAAAAGTTGAATTTAGCAATGGATTTTGATGAAAATTGAATGTTTGCAATGGATTTTGATGAAAATTGAATGTTTGCAATGGATTTGGATTAAAAATTAGAGAATTTTATTAATTTTTGTTAAAAACTAGGGTTTTTGTTGGATTTAAAAAAAAACTAGGGTATTTTTATACTATTTTCATTTATATTCTAATATAGTAGATTCTAATATTCCTTCGGTAGCTAGTTTCGAAATTTTTGACTAATGCTCAAAATCCTTTTGGAAAATAAGTTTCCTCTCCCACAATAATGCCTTCTATTCCCAACTTTACACCTCCAATCATAGCATCAATGATGGAATATAACAATGGTTTAAACTCAAGCTTAGGAATTTCTAGTGGAAATTATAATAGTTTTGTCCCTTCACCTATAACACCTTCATATTCATCACCCCTCCTAAACATGAAATATAATATCCCACCATTCCTCCATACTAGTTCACCATACTTGAAAAACTCTCACAACATGTGGCCCAGTGATTTTGTGATAAATCAACTTTTTTATTTAAAGCATGAGATTATTACAACAACAAATTTCAAACTTAAACCAAAATCAAACCAATAGTAAACATCCAAAATACCTTACACATAGTTCATTAATGTTCACTATTTTAGATACACCTATACTACAAAACATTGAAATACCTCGCTTTGGAAATTACAATGGTAAAAAATATCCTAATAACCATTTGTTAGTTTTTACTACCTTGTGTAGAGACTTTATTTTTGAAGATTCACTCATAGTGAAACTCTTTTCTAGATCATTGAAAGATATGGCCTTGGATTGGTTTTGTTCATTGTCAAACAATCAATTACCTCCTTTACACAACTCATTAATGATTTCCTCCAACACTTTCAAGTGAACATCAGTCCTCAAGTTACATTAACAAATTTAGTTCATTGTAATCAAGAACCTAAAGAGAAAATAAAAAACTTTATGAAATGATACTAATCCCTTTATTTGAAATTCTCCTATAGTCTTCAAGATGTTGACATTCAAAGGGTGTTTATAGGTAACTTACAACCTAATATTCAAGATAAGAAATTGCTAATGAAATATCCATCCTTAACATGTTTTTGTATAACCCTTCATGATTATCGAATATCGATTAGTTGGTATGAAGGTACCCCTTCATAGGCTCCTATTGGTCAATCATATAAGTCATGCCTCAAAACAACTATCAATCATTTGAAAAGAAAAACAAAATATTCATTACTTGATAAACATTCATGTCAAACTACTCATAATATTGAGACAGAAGTAACTACTGTAAACATAACTCTAGATATAAATTTAGGCCATGAGATAGGAAATTTTCATAGTTGTTTGATTCTCTCCATGTGATCATGTTGCAATTGTTAAACAAGAATATGATTCAACTTCCTCAATTAGTCATATTCAAACAATTAAACCTTACCACCAAACTTTAATGCAAAAACATTTTTTCAATATCATGTACCTGACATGATATGGAAAGATGTAACATATATTATAACCAAGTGCAAGACCTCATTCTAATCAAATCCAGTTGGATGACCTATTAATGACAAAGGAAATAAATTGGTTTTCACCTAATCAATACTTACAAATATTTACAAGCCCGTACCAATTCATTCAACAAACTTTGTTCAATACAATGATAATGAAGAAGATGATAATGATTTTTCCATCTTTATAAACATTATTAATATTCAAAATCATAAAGGAAAAACCAATATTTTGTTTGACATTTATTTTACATATATTGATTCTTCTATAACTACACTCGATGGTCTTCTTTATATCAAGTTTACAGAAACCCGAAAAGGGGAATACTCATTGATCCCATGTACATAGTGAATATGATCAAAAAGAGTTATTGTATGTACATGAACTTTATGCAGATGATTATGAACAATCAAAAGCATGATTAAAAGCTCATGATAGTTATGGCTTCCCTATAATTGGTTTGATAAATCTCCCGATTAAAGGTTGGACCCTAAATAGTTGGGTGGTTTTGATAGATTTTTTATGAAAAATTTGAGTTTAGCATGGATTTTGATGAAATTTGAATGTTTGCAATGGATTTTGACTTAAAAATAGTGTTTTTATGTATTTGGATTAAAAATTAGAAAATTTAATAGATTTTTGTTATAAACTAGGGTATTTTTATAATATTTTCATTTATATTGTCTAATTCTAATTAGATTGATTTGTTTTTATATTGAATCGGGAATTATAGCTCTGACAATGAAAATGCACAAATTCCACCACCTCCACCATCACCTCCTCACCTCCTCCACCACCTCCACCACCACCACCTCCACCACCTCCACAGCCATCAATTCAAGAATTAATTTCTAAAAAATTGCAACAATTAAGGGGCATTTCTGAAGTTTATATGAGAGTCCCTCGATTATCTTTGATGTCAAACACAATGAAGAAATAATTAAAAATATAGAAACCATCTCCTCGCAACATAATGCCTTTCATTCGTGGCGAGAAGACATGAGAGAATATTATGCATGTGGATTGTCCTATGATGATGTGAAAGATCTTGGAATAACCAAAGCCCAAATAGCCTCTTTATTTGTTAACCCCCGCATTGGTTTGCTAGTTAATGTTAATAAAACAACACTTTCTATAAAATGGTGCACTCATAGAGACATTGTAGAAATTTTTTGGGATCATTGGTGTATGGTTTTTTTGAAACCACTGAACAACAATTTGGATGTACCATTTTACTTTATAAAAAAATTATATGTTGAGTTTGTGTTAGGGCATCATGTCAATTACTTTGACATTAGACCCTTCTAGGGTGTTGGTGGAGGTATGCCCCAGGATAGAGAAGGGGCAGTTAGAGTAATACCCTGCCCACATGTTCCCCTCCCTCGCCTTCCTTCGCCACCTCCAGTATACCATCCAAATATTATGCAGGATGCGGCCACACAGACTATCCATGCTATTCACTCTTTGAGTGGTGTTTTGGTTTCGCACGCTTCTGTAGTAGCTCAGCCACATTCTAGTGATGTTGGTGATGGCTCGAGTGCTGCTGTATCATCCTCATCAGGTCCACATATTTGTGTACCACATACTTGCTCCATGTGCCGCCAAATATGCTTGGGTCCTCTTGTAGAGCCTGCCGAGCATCCCCTAGACACTTCCGATTATGACTTCCACGATGTGGATATTATAAATCAGATGCAGGGGAGTGGAGCACACCATACAGAGTCCTCTCCTGCTAGAGAGGGGGACATTGGAGGCGTGACACAAGTAAAATTTAAGTTGTGAATTTATAACTTGCATTTGTTTTTAAATGAATATTAATAAGAGATAGTATAATGTACTAATATTTATTTACATGGTCTATTTAACAGTTGATGTCTGAGGAGGAGCTGACAAATGTGACAGATAGCACCTTGAGGGCCATTTCATTTGGCCTGGACACGCACACAGTATATATTTTTGCACTCATTCATTTACATTTATTTATTGTATACTTTCTTGCCCTTTGAATTGTCATTAAAATGAAATTATATAATAACTTATATGTTTATCTTATTTTCCTCTTGTAGGAAATACCTTATGCGAGCGAGGTGCAGCCTTGTCTAGATTATGGAAGTGTAATGTTGGATAAGGGCAAGGTAATTGAACTCAAATTTGATTGAATTAAAATTTTAAGATCTTATATGATTATACATACATCGACATAGATTGAGTAGTTTCATATGTACTTGTCATTTTATGTGCGGGGAATTATGAGCTACTCGTCCTTGTTGACAAGGGCTAACACCAGCTTGATGCATTATTGGGTGGGAGTGTTGAGCTGACTCAAGGGAGGGAAGTGTGAAACACCCTAAAAGTATGTGTTCATTTTATTTTTGTGTTTGGTATTTATATGTTTCCTATTCTTGACAATTGGCATGCTAGCTTGGATGGAGTTTATGTTTTGTTCACCTATATAGATCGAAATTACAAAGATGGTTTTGAGTGGGATTCTAACGAGGAGAATATTCACAAGAACTCGGCCCTTTGAAGAGGCCAGGATATTTCAGGTAATCAGATTACAATTTTAGAGTTCAATTATAATTTAATGTATATTGATTTTGATGTTGAGAATTATTCAATTTTAAATTATATAGTATAACTAATCTCAATTGTGGTTTGACTTTTCTTGTCTGACTACCTTGAGGAGAGAACCTTGAGTGCTTCAAAGAGGATCCATTTTGATGATCCACCAGTAGTTTAGAATGAGATAGACATTTTGGCATGTAAATATTGAATAGTTACCGAGATGGCATATGCCACATATTGTAAGATTTTGTTTGAGTTGGCATTGATGCCAATTTTGTATATGGACATACACTTGATTATTGGATAATTTGATATATAGAAGTTGACAATCAAAATTTAATTACCTCCTCATGTGCATAATTAAACTCTATGAAATTTTTAATCAAGTGAGCAATGGTTAAATATCTTTGTTATTACAATAGCATAAAAGAATGGTTATATTATGTAGTTTATTCATATTGCTGATTACATTGCATTGCACATCTTTCAAACTCAAAGCATTACTTCACATTGCATAAGTAGCAACTAGATGCTGATAGATGAAAAAATTTCAATTACAATATAGTTTTTACAAAGTCAACCTAAGCAGTTATGCAATTACTTCACAGTACATAACTAATAATTAAAAATTTATTCATATTATTGATTACATTGCATTACACATCTTTCAAACTCAAACCATTGCTTCACATTGCATAAACATCCACTCCAAGCACCTATCCTTGATGTACTTGCCTTTTAGCTCAGTCAAATAAATGCTAGGCACCAATTTCAGTTAGTCTTGTCAGTCTAGGTGCCTATTCTCATCCATCATGCCACTCAAAACATCATTTGAGATCCTCCCAGGCACCATTTTTACCTGCTACTCACTGCTTCATGACTGCTAGGCACACTTTCAAAAGCCTCATGTCGCTAACTCACATTCCAGTTAGGTGCATGTTTTGGCTGATGCTCTATAAAAGACCTCTCCTTATGCCACTTAACATTGATAAAGCATAGACCTAGGCTAACACATACCTAGACTTTCAAATTAAATTAATTAACCCATGCAAAAACAAAATCACAAGAGCACAAGAGCACACAAATTAGTCACTCACTATCAGGTTGAACAAGAGGAGCAA
>VDFB02000003.1:64955115-65006990 GCA_007258455.2 Sequoia sempervirens | reverse complement strand
ATTATAAACTAAATATATTAAAATAAACTATAAACTACAAATGAGATATATTGCATATGTTATAAAGTCTTGACATTTTTCAAATGCTATGTAAATAGATCAGATATCCGATTTAAATCCGATATCCGATATGTCTGACACAAAATTCATTGCCTAGGGAATAGGCTCGGGTTTGCTTTGGTGTTTGGTTAGGAGATACCAATCCTAAAAAGTCAACACAAAAAGCGTGTTTAACAACTTACTTTGTTTTTCCAGACTTCGCCCATGTGGCTGACGACTTTATTTTTAGCCAAAATTGATAAAATGAAAGGGTTTGTAGAGGAGATTCTCAGCTTTTTGCCAATATAAATTATGTTTTATTTTGAATTTAATAGATTATTATTATTTATTTTCTACTAGAATTATGACAAAAGTCTGATTATTAAGTGATTATAAAACATTTATAACTTTCAAAGCGGTATCATAGTTTTGAATCAAACATACGTCACATTTGTACTTTGCATACTATAGGATAAAAGAAGTGCGTTCAGCGAAGTTGTGAAGTTAAGGTGGTCGGACATACAAATTTTTTATATTTTTAAAAATTTGTAATAAAAAATTCATAATTAATTACTTACATGGAAAAAAATTACAAACAAATATGCATCACATTGGGACATGAGTCCTCTACTTATATCTAAAATCTCATGAAAAAATATTATCATTTTATTATGGTTAGGGTGGTCGGACAAACACCTACTTTTAATTTTTCCTGAAATTTAAGTAATATTGCATTGAAATTTTAAATTTTCAACAAATAGATTTTGTTTAAAAAAAAATAAACATAGTATTTTAGAAACTACATTCAATTTCCCACATAATCTATTCTTACATGTTTTTGAAATAATATAGATAACTTATTCAAATTTTTACATCAAGTTGCCTAACTCTAATTGTTTTGAATTTTCATTGCCACTTAAGGGCTTGTTTGGCATACCATGATCCTGCACATACCCCATACAAACATATATATAAACATACATACATAAAACATACATTTATAAAAAAACATACACAAAAACATAAAGCGAGGCATAATTCGAGCATGTGATAACATGCTCGCATTATGTGAAATCACATAACACAAGTGCATTATAATGTTCTTGTGTTTTGTCTTGCTTTGGGAATGCCCAAGCCTTTGGCTTGGATTTTCTTTGGATTTCAAACCCAAAGGCTTGGACTACCTTTCCAATGCCCAAAAACATTTTTTTTCATATTCTACAAAATTTCACATAATCTCATTTGTGTTAACCATCAGGTTTGCATGTGTTTCAAGGTCAAGTAAAACAAACACTTGGGTAATGTTAAGCTCTCTCTTAACTATTTAATGATGTAATTTTTTTCACATTTTGACTATGTTAAGGATTTGATCTTTAATTTCTTTTGTTGGTGTATCCTTTTTTTGTCAAAAACTAATGTTTGGTATTTTTTTACTTTATTTTTTAACCGTTTATTAAAATTTAAAATAAACTACATTTTTTATAAAATAGACTCCATTATATTCTAAAATAAATAAATTGATTTTTGATTAGTTTCAAAAATTATAGGGGTAGCATGATCAAATTTCTATTTTTTTAGGATGTGTCCACTTTGAAAATTAGTAAAAAATCATATATTCATTAATAAAATTATCAAAAAAATGGGCATAAACTACATGTTAGCTAATTTATCACTGAAGCGATTTTAAAAATACTAAAAAAAAGTTCACATTTTAAGGGAGCCATAAAAAATGCTATGTTATTTTTTTTTTGAAAAAATAGGACCAATTTGTGTGGCTCCCTTTTTTAAATCCCTTAATCTCCACCATTTTCAAATAAAATTAGTAGTTTAGAAAGTAGATTCACAACACTATGACCCTTGCTTTTGTTGCATCTTAAAATTTTGAGTGTAACTATCCTCAATTTCTCATCCAAGGTCAGTATTTTCTGATTTTAGAAAAAAATGTGGCCACTTAAGACCCTTTTTGGTCCCCCATCTTTGTGCACTTACCTAGAGAGAGGGATAGGGGAGATAGAGAGAAATAGAGAGGGAAGGAGAAAGGGATGGAGAAGTAGGGAAGGAGGGAAATAGGTGAGAGAGAGACAAGAGAGAGAGTGGTAGGGAGTGATAGAGGGAGAGGGGAGATAAAGAGAAGTAGAGAGGGAGGGAGGCAGGGAGAGAGAGGTGAGAGAGAGAGAAGTGGGATGGAGAGAAGTAGAGAGGGAAGGAGGGAGAGTGATATGGAGAGAGTGGTAAGATAGAGAGAAGTAGAGAGGGGAGAGAATCAGAAAGAAAGAGAGGGAGGAAGACGTAGAGAGGGATAAGTGAGAGAGAGAGGGAGGGGGAAGTAGGTAGAGAGAGAGGTAGGAGGGAGATAGAGAGGTGTGTGTGTATAGGGAGAGAGAGGAAGAGAGAGGGGGGGACAAAGAGGAGAGATAGAGAGTAGAGAGGGAAGGAGGTAGGTAGGGATACAAAGGTGAGATAGATAGGTGTAGAGAGACATAGAGAGAGAATGGTAGGTAGTGATGGAGGGAGATGGAGGCAGGGGGGAGAGGTGGAGAGAGAGAGTGGTAGGGAGTGATCGATGAAGGGGTAGGTAGAGAGAGGGAGAGGGGAGATAGAGATTAGAGAGGGAAGGAGAGAGTAGGGAGGGAGGGAAAGACTGGTGAGAGAGAGAGAGAGTGGCGAGATAGATAGAAACATAGAGAGAGAGAGGTGAGATAGAGATATAGATAGAGAGAGGAAGGGAGGGAGAGGAGAGATATAAAGTAGAGAGGGAACGAGGTAGGGAGGGAGATGTAGGTGAGATAGAGAGGTGTGTGTGTGTATATATATATATATATAGAGAGAGAGAGAGAGAAGGTGGGGAGGGGAGAGATAGAGAGTAGAAAAGGAAGGAGAGGTAGAAAGAGGGTTAGGAGGGAGGGAGAGGTGGAGAGAGCAACAAAGAGAGAGAGGGATGAGGGGAGATAGAGAGAGAAGTATATAGGGAAGGAGAGAGGGATTGGATAGGTAGGGAGGGAGGGAGAGATTGGTGAGATAGAGGTGTGTGTGTGTGTGTATGTATATATATATGTATATATGTATATATGTATATGTATATGTATATATACATATACATATATATATACATACATATATATAGAGAGAGAGAGACATAGAGAGAGTGGTAGGTAGTGATGGAGGGAGAGGTAGGTAGAGAGGGAAGGAGAGAGGGATTGGAGAGGTAGGGAGGGAGGGAGACACTAGTGAGATAGAGAGAAATAGAGAGAGAGGTAGGGAGGGAGATAGGGAGCGAGATAGAGGTGATAGATAGAGGTGTGTGTGTGTATAGAGAGAGAGAGAGAAGGAGGTAGGGAGGGGAGAGATAAAGAGTAGAGATGGAAGGAGATGGGGAGGGATACAAAGGTGAGATCGATAGGTGTAGAGAGACATAGAGAGAGAGAGAGAGAGGTAGGCAGTGATGGATGGAGAGGTAGGTAGAGATGGAAGGAGAGGTAGAGAGAGAGGCAGGAGGGAGGGAGAGGTAGAGATATAGCAACAAAGAGAGATATAGTGGTAGGGAGTGATCAAGGGAGAGGTAGGTAGAGAGAGGGAGAGGGGAGATAGAGAGAAGTAGAGAGGGAAGGAGAGAGGGATTGGAGAGGTAGGGAGGGAGGGAGAGACTGGTGAGATAGAGAGAAACATAGAGAGAGAGAGATTTCTTGAAATCAAGGGAGAGAGAGTAAGATAAAGGGATAGTGAGAGAGAGAGGTATATAGTGTAGGAGATAAACAATGAGTGAGATAAAGAGAGAAAGATGATACAACTTGTTGATTATTTAAATTTGACATGCTAATTACTAAAATTTGACTGTCTAAAAAAATTTAAGATCTTTCAAAAACTATAATTTTCATTATAATTCCTAGAGATCCTAAAACTATATACATGAAATATAGCTTAAATTATAATTAAATTTTTATTTCATGTATATAGTTTCATTGAAACAAAAAGAGAGAAAGAAAGAGAAAGAAAAGTTTTCAAAGCAAAACATAACACACTTGCGCTTTTATTTTCTTTGGAAATTTCCAAGCCTTTGGCTTGGATTTTCCTTGGAATTCCAACCCAAAGGCTTGGAGTGACTTTTCAATTTCCAAAGACGTGTTTTTGTAAATTGTAAAAAAAATGACATAATTGTGAGTGTGCTCCCCATCAAGTTTGCACGTGTTTCAATGTCAAATAAAAAAATACCATGATAATGTTAAGCTCTCTCTTAGCTATCTAACCATGTAATTTTTTTCACATTTTGAGTATGTTAAGGTTTTCATCTTTAATTTATTTTGTTAGTGTATCCATTTTTTGTCAAAAACTATTGTGTGGTATTTTTGACTTTATTTTTTAACCATTCATTAAAATTTCAAATAATATCTATTTTTAGAAACTAGATTCCATTCTACACATATTAAAAAATTTATTTTCGATCAATTTTCAAAACTTTTAAGGGGAAGCATGCTCAATTTTCTATTTTTTAGGATGTGTCCACTTTGAAAATTAGTAAAAATTCATATTCATTAAAAAATTAGCAAAAAAATCAGGGATAAACTACATGGTGTTAGCTAATTTCTCACTGAAGCAATTTTTAAAATACTAAAAAAAGTTAACATTTAGGGGGGCCACACCAAACACTATGTTATATTTAAAAAAAAACATAACCAATTTTTGTGGCCCCCCTTTTTGAACCCCTTAATCTTACCATTTAAAAAAAAATAGTAGTTTAGAAAGTAGATTTGGAGTACTACAACTCTTATTTTTGTTGCATCTTCATATTTTGAGTGTAACCATCTTCAATTTCTCATCCAAGGTCCCCCATCTTTTTTGAAAACAAGAGTCATAGTGCTCCAAATCTAATTTTATAAAAAAGTGGCCACTTAAGACCCCTTTTTGGTCCCCCATCTTTTTTTACTTACCCATATGGTTATCAATATTGTTAGAAACTAAGATCACCTACATGCAAAGGGATACTAGTCACATGCAAAAGACATGCAGAATCAAAGATGTTCTGTAAACCTCAAAGTAAAAATGCATTAAGAGAATCAATAATTACAAAAGAGATCAATCCTTATGAAGGAGATCAAGAAACCCTAAAAGGGAAATCCTAAATGAAACCCTAGTGTGCACACTTAATAATTAATCAATTATTAATGTGCCTAAGTTTAGCTTAAGTAACCAAGAGGAATAAGTGACTTAATTAATTAATCAATATGATATAATTAATTAAGCATAATAACTTATTACTCTAACACCCCCCCTTAATATGAACTTAGGAAGAAGCTAAAACACTAGAATAAGATGCATGAAAAAAGATGGGTCCTGACAACTAGGCCTGATCAGGTACCCATTTACAAATGCAAGAATGAGGTAGAGAAGGAAAAACGTAGTGGGACAAAACCCCCCTACAATGAGATGTCATGCTGCAAAGAAGCACTGGAAGAACTCTGTAGAGTAACAATGGAACCTAATATTGGCAAGCAAGGAAATATTATTTTGTTTACTACTGAAACCAGATGAGAGTCACTGATTGAATCAAGGAATCATGATAAAGCAATAGCAGACCCGATGCCACAGAACACTCAAAAACTCCAAGTGGGAACAACTCTGGAATCTATGAAGCAACAAGCAATTATTGAATGATGTATTACTGAAAATGATGTGAAAAGATACAAGATGCACCCTCCCAACTGCCAAAACATCCAAGTAGTCTCCAAATAACCCATCAAGCCAAATCTGGACTAAGTGATAAACCTAGGATAGTTATAGAAAAATTTCATGGAGAACAACATAGAGCTCCTCATTACCTTTCCAATGCCGTGAAGATAGCGAAAATCAGAGATTGGGGCAAAAAGTTATGAACTTAGAAGCATAAAATAAACATCTAACTTCAAATAGAAATAAATGTAGGAAAATAGTAAAATACTAAAAAATAAATAGCACCACTGGAAATTTCTTGGAACCAGCTTTCTAGTGATATCTTGTTTTCCCGATTTCGATACCGTATGCCCAAGTTATGCCAAAAACAAAAAAAATTGCTCCTTTAGGGAAAACTAGACTAAGAGGGGGCAAAGAGTGGTCGTACGATCGTTGATGTCATGCTAATGTTAGTGGTTTAAGAGCATAAAATTGATGGCCATCTAGCCATCACTGCAAAAAATGGGCCCCCTGCAAAAAAAATTTGACAGAGCCCCTGGTCGTTGATATGACCAGGGGCTGGGCTAAAAATCGGTGGAGCCACTGGTTGCCAATATGACCAGGGGCAAGAGTCAATAAGCCTACAAGGGCTGGTGGAGGGCCCCCGGTCCTCCATGTGACCGAGGTGAACCCTATTTGAGCCCGCGGGGGCTAGAAGTGTTGGCGGCCAGTTGGCGAAGGAAGCAGGCGATGGTGGCGGCTGGCGGCCGCCTGGTGGCTGCCAGGCAGTGCTTTCTTGCAACACTTGAGGCACAGAAACCAAGGCAATTTTTGACCATTTTTGCATGATTTTTAATATTTTTTGCCTCGTGAAGCATGTACGGCCTCCCTGGCAAAAAAAATTGCTTCCCAGATCAACTTCACCAAAATGGATGATTTGACAGGTGTTTCTAGGGTTTTGGGACACTGTGAATGCGATGGCGATGTTTGTTTGAGCCCATAGTGTCCCAAAAAAATGGCTACCCCAAAATCTTGCAGAAAAGATGCCTATGGAAACCCTTGCACTTGAAACTCATAGAGAGGCCATATCTTCAGATCATGAACAAGCAGCTGTAGGTCTGGAGCTCTGATACCATGTTAGAAACCAAGATCACCTGAATGCGAAGGGATACCTGTCACATGCAAAAGACATGTAGAACCAAAGAAGATGTTCTGTAAACCTCAAAGTAAAAATGCATTAAGAGAATCAATAATTACAAAAGAGATCAATCCTTATAAAGGAGATCAAGAAACCCTAAAAGGGAAACCCTAAATGAAACCCTAGTGTGCACACTTAATAATTAATCAATTATTAATGTGCCTAAGTTTAGCTTAAGTAACCAAGAGGAATAAGTGACTTAATTAATTAATCAATATGATATAATTAATTAAGCATAATAACTTATTACTCTAATAAATATGCCATGGATTTTTTGATACGTGCATTGTAATAGGATATTTCCTAGTGATGTAAATTCTTCACTTGGTGATGGATGATATTTTGTAGTGTTTGTGAGTGTCATGAAAAAACCTTGAATCATAATTCTTATATACAATCAAACTACTTTGAAATCTTTTGTTTCAATGATAGGAGATGATTATATTGATTGGAGATGTTGACATCTTGGTTAGCCATAGATGAGTCTTGCAATCTTTGGTTGAGGTGTCAATTTATTAACTCTTCTTTTTATAGGTGATACTTAGTTTAGAGGATGGTTTGGTATTGTTTTGTAAAAGAATCTTGATCACATTTTAGATTATTGATATGATACATGTGATCTTAAGAATAGGCTATGTTCATTAGAGGATGTGATCTCCTAGGGGGAGATGTTAGATCACGATGTCATGGTGAATTCTTGAATCTCAAGTTGGATCTTTGATGATGATCTAGTTAGTTCTCTTAGTATTGATTATGATGTTCATGACACTGTTTCATTCAGATTTTAGCATGGATTGTTTGGTTGTATGTGTGTATTGATATTTGGAGACTAAGGTGAGAATGGAATTCTCTTTAGTTTAGATACATTTGTTGAGATGATTATTATTTGTAGGTTTCAACATGAATTCTAAGGATCCTTCATTAGGATATGGATGTGAGTTCATGATAGAAATAAAAGGATATTGTTCTTAGAGAGATTCATTGTGGCTTGGTGTATCCTAGAGGAGCAATTTCATTTCCCACTCTTGGTTTACATAGTGGATAATCATCAAATAGGTATTGCCCACTTTATTTTTAGATGAATTATATTTTATTCTTTGATTTCTCATGGATATGAATCTTTAACTATTCTTGTTAATTCTAAATGGTTCATTTGAGGAGTTTTTGAAATTTTTATCTCCTTGTGGATATGATTTTGATTTATGATGCCATTTATTAGGAGTTTAGGAGATGTTATTGCACTAATTTCCTATTTTTTGGAATGGATTTGATTGTGATCGTCCTTGGTTATAGAGGCTCACATTCATGTATATGAGATACATATATTTTGTTCAATCTATGAGATTTAATGGTTGGGTGTTGTTAAGGACATTCAATTAGGGTTGTGAAGGAGGTATAACTTGGCACAACTTAACACGTTGAGGTTTTGGTAGAATTGAATGTTATGTGATATGATTTACAAGTATTCTCTATTTGATGTATGACTTCTTCTTGTAGGTTCATGTTCTCATGGTTTGGTGTGGATAACTTGGGAGAGTTATGATGATTAGTTATGAGGGACTATGCAATAGTTTTTGTTGCATGCGTATATTATTTTGATTGTTCTTCATACTACATGGTTTTAATTATTATTCATACCTTGGATCAAGGGTGTTGATTGGTATAATTTTTATGCCTTGTTCTATTTTTTTATATTTGACATTACCCATGTAGTGGGAGTTCATGGATGCATATGTTCCTCATTGATATGTTTTATACATGGATCTTGTGATTGTGGTTATGGGTTGGATATGTTGTTGGAATGAGTTCTACTAATGGTTTTGTATACCTTTGGAGGTATGAATGATTGAATGTATTAGTATTTGTTTTGGTTGTTATTTCTAGTCATGTTGTTTCATGGTTGGATATTATGATGTGTTTCATCAATTCAACCATATGTAATATATAAAACAAGTGGTATAATATTATGAAAAGGGGTGTTGTACACCTTACATAATAAAATAATTATTTTAATTATATTAAAAATATTTATTTTTGGTGCATTTTTGGATACATGTTTAGCCACATTAAATATTTATTTGGGTCTTGTTATCGCTCAATATTGCACCCTTGCTAAGTTGCAAAACTTAGCTTACTGGTGATACATGGGATCCTTTCTAGGTTGTGGGTTACCTATGATGAAAAGGAACCTCTAGAGAGGGGTGGTTCCCCTAGTTCTTCACCTAATCTAACTAAACTAATGGATTTGCTAAGGAAAAGAGTAATAAGGAAACATGAAAATGAACCTAATTTTTCCTAAGATGATGCACCAAATGTTTCTCTCAAAACCTATACTGTTGTTTTGAACTCAAAGCGATCAACAATCTAAACTCAACACTTACACAACTCATTATTTCATATATGTCTTTGCAAAAGTGTTTCATAACAAGTCTTGGTATGCTAAAAATAGTGTTTAGAAGGAGCTAGGAGTGCTATCACAACATAAACTTTATTCCTAACTGGTAAGCATGAGATATGACTTGCAAAAATGTATACTTTTCTACTCAAAAGAAAGGAAAATAGGATGAAAATAAAGGGGAAAACAATATCACCACAAGATTACTTATCAACTATCTATAAGATTTACACAATAAAACAGTAATGAGAAGGTAAAATAGCTTATTTTATTGATCAAAAAGATGTTTTACATACAACTGTGTAAGCTTGAAAATGGAGTTACAATTTGTTGTCCCAACATGAAAGAACTTGAAAAGATTACAATACATTACTGAGAGAGAAAAAATAACTAGTGAAAAATCAGCCTAAGGCCTTGCCTTTATGCTATTCATCAACTTACAAGATAATAGGATCATTTGTGGAAGAGAAAAGGATAAGTCTTCACTTCATCTTCCAGGGTCAAGCTCCTTTGGTCGTCAAAAACAAAAAAGCCTACTTTTCAGCCCCTTAAACTACTCCAAAAGGTTGTTTGAGTGGTGTAAAAGTAATCCCTTGACCCCATGTACCATTAAGGCTCATAAAAATAGCTTCTAGACACTGGTAGATGCTTCAAATTGGTCAAAAACTTCTTCCTAGATATGCTCCCTTTGTTTGCACAACTCAACAACCTACCCTAGATGCTTGGAACTACTCAGAACTCTCTAAACTGCAATAAGTTTGCTCTAGGTGATTGTCCTTGAAGAAGATCACTATTGTCCCTTCATTTGAATGCTCAATTCCTTTATATGCTTTGCCCTTCACTATTATTGTGGTCTAAGCACTTGAACCCTTGACTGCCCCCTTTGAATTTTATCCATTTATCAAACAACACTGTCATCTCTATCTTGTTGTCCCTGCACATAATAATATCCTTTTCTTTGCTTTAAGTCTTGAAGTTTTAAGTGCACTCATTGTCCTCAAGTCTATGATTAAGACACTTGAATGCAAAGGAGATACTACACCATCACAGGAGACACTTCAACATTTTCAGTCATTGTTTTCCTTTACTATCTTACTCACATATTACTAGTACTTATTTGGTCACTTCTCATTGTCACTTTGAACGTATCCTTTCAAAAACCCATGCCATCAATCACTGTCAACTAAAATTTCCTTATAGACTATCATTGAGGACAAACTACAAACATAAAGACTTAATTGAAGGCTCCACATTCATAAGGACCTATTGCTGCATACACAACCATAAATCTTGAGACAGACTATCATAGACTTAACAGTCATAGGAAATTGACTGTGGTGAGTGAATTTGACTTTCAAGCACCTTATAATCACACACTCATTGTACTTAACTATTGATCACTGCTCCTTTCTAATCTATCCTTTACATTTGTATATTCCCATGCACAGTGACCTTTCATAGTTCTCTTGTGTTCATACATTTATGATGAATGAATAACCTTCCTTCAAACCTACTACCCTTTGATGAAATGAATTGTCTTCATACCTCACTACCCTTAACACTATCAATCAAAGCACTAATTGTTTCCTTGTAAATAATAGATCAACACCATTGTTGGCTAGTTTTCTTGTATACTATTCTCCTTTCATTGACTTGACTACCATGCATTTATCATGTCATTGCTCTAGGTATGAAAGTCACATTCATAAGGAATATTGATCACTGATCAAAGATCTCCATAAAATAAACTACAAATCACTATCCTCTAGGCATGTAGTATGCATTATCTCGGATCCATTGTCCTCCTACTTTGTAAGGTTTCTATTGTGCTTTCACAACAACACTGCCCTTATGCACAGATTTGTTCTTCATTTGTTCTCAAACATTGACCATAAATCAAATTGAGCACAATCACAATCACAATATGAGATATTTGGCTATCATTCATTCTCATTATGCATCATTTCTCTAAGGTGTTTTTGCATAGTCCCTTCACTCTTCATACATACATTATGTTTCCCTTGAACCATCTCTATGACATGAGATTTTTCTAGACTTGTTGATTCTTGAAACTTTGATACAGTAGCATACCCTTCATGCTTTATCACAGACTATCCTTTACATGACATGACTATCATATTGCATTCTTCATCTTACATATGATTATCACAGATTATTGTTACCATTTACCTTCTTTGTCCTCATGGATAATAAAATGAGCATCCAGTATGTCTTCATACACTAACCCTTAGATTCATATAGAATATAGACCTATCATTGTTTTATGTTGAATCACACCTATGACTCCATATGACTGTCATAAAATTCCCTTATACTTTGACATAAATCATTTTTATCAACTATCCTTCAAATATTTGACCATTGGAAACTTGAGAATAATACAGAATAACCTCATCCATACTTTGGAAGAGTAGCTATGACGAACATTGAGTTCATAATCCACATATCTTGATGAACAAGTGGGCTATCTTGGGAACAATTTTCTGTCACAATTTTCATCATACCACAAAGCTAATTGACTCTTCATCTTCAATCATCCATATATAGTTCCTACAAACCTCATAGAATGAAAGCAAGCTTCTATGTAACACTATCATAACCCATTCATTTATGATTATCCACCTCACTAAATTATTCATCTCTTTTGATTGTCTACACTTTATGCCTTGTTCCACTTTACAATTTATTCAGAATCCTTTAGGTCTTTATGCATTGTACTATGTATAAGCTCATTCAAGATGGAATTTTTTCATGACCATTAAGATATGTAGAGCCATCAATTTATAATTCTTCCTTCTTGTTGATGTATGGTTTTGTCTTCTATGTTCTTAAGACTGTCATCAACTTTTAGAGACTAGAAAGATCTCATTTTCCATCTCTCATGAAACTCTTTGAATATTTTTCATGATATCTCATTTCCCTTGCTAATTGTACCCTTTTCTGCATCTTGTAACAATCTGGGTTGCCTCTTTGCTATCCATACTTGTACCATGCTAAAAGGCATCTTACTATTGGATGACTTGATGTGACTATTTGTTGCTTTTCTACAACCTTAGGGTCATGAATGAAGCAACTTGTTGGCATCCACATTACCATTACCACAATTTAATTGTTGAAGGCCTTTTAAAATGAAGCATCTTGCTACTGAAGAAGCTCCTATAGGAAGGATCATGAAGTATTGCTTTGCAAGTTACTAGAGATACAACCATGTTGCATTTGCTTCAAAATTTTGTTTGCAATGCTATCCCTCTCTCAAAGGATGAGTTTGAGATGGGACTTGTAATTCTTGTTTCATTAAATAAGCATTCAGTGACATTTTCCAACATTTGGCCATAACTTGTGAGATAAGAAATACAAGAGCCTACAACTATATCAAAAAAAATCTCTTCTGTACTTTGCATGGTGAAATATACCATTTCAACACAACCTCGGGGTCTTCAATACAAGCTACAATTTGGGTTGGACAAAACATCGAAACATGAAACTTTGATTCTCAAACTTTGCCTATGTGCAGTAACATCTTCTTGCAAAACTAAATTCCACGTACAACTTTTTCATAGGATAAATGATGGTCTTCAAGTCTAAAACAATAATCTCTCCAGCACTCCTTCCAGTTGTCATGAATAGACTTCCACATGCAACTACCTCTAAACAGATGTTTAAATTCTAGAAATTAGAAATAACTTCAAGCCATGTTGCATACCTGAAAGCCTTGCAATTGAGTGTTTAAACCGGTATAAATGCCACATTTTCCTTCAGAAATGGTGATTTCAAACAATCTTGACTGCCATATTAGCTTGAAACTGTTGTGTAACAAATGCAAGAGATAACCAAACCCTATTTTGAGACATGGATTCCCTCTAAAGTTCAAACATGATTTTGACCCTTTCAAAGGATTTCTAAGAGACACAATTTACTCTTTTTAACTAAAATGGAGTGGCTTGATGCAAAATTCTCTTTTCCTTTTGACCATGAGTTAAAGCTAATCATGGCTCAAAACCCCTTGAATATTTAGAAAATAGCCTAACTTAGAGGCTATTTTACAACAAACGGGTAAAATAGGCTAATAGGCCCACTTATAAAGTCGTATTGTAACATTAGTTAGATATTTTATGTGTGTGTTTCAAATTAGAAAAATGTTTAATATTGAGAAAAAATAGTACCAAAAAGTAGATGTTTGGGTCAATGGTTTTGTATTCTCATGGTTTTAAAGTACATGGTTTAGTCAATGCCACTTAGCTTTTTTGTGTGAGATTGAATCTATAAAGGATTTAAGAACATCTTTAGTAGTTGAGGTTGAATGTCATTTGTATTGAGCTCTCTTGTAGAGTGTATATGTGAAGCATGGCATAGGATGTGTGTGGTTGCATTACCCAATATGATTGGACAAATGGAGGATGCATTGGAGGAGCTTGATTTTTTAGAAGTATTCATGAAGACTATGTAAGTGTATTACAATGTTTCATTGTTGAATATTACATTGAGTGTGGATGCTTTTGGAGGTTGGGTTTTTTCCTCATGAGGGTTTTCCCAGGGTATATCTTGTGTAAGCTTGTGGTATGTCTTTGATTTATAAATTATGGTTACTTTGTAAGCTTGTATGCATGTTTTTCTCTCGTAGCCCATTATGTAAGAAATGGTTTGATCAACCTTTAAATTTCCTAATAATCATTCCTTACCTACCTAATCCATCATAACCCCACTCCTTCCTACTTTTTACCCTGATAAAGATGCGGATTGAGTCTTGAAATATGCTCTTAGAAACATCTAGATGTATCCACTCTTTTTTAGCAAGAACTTAGGCTAGTATCACATTTGGAACACTAATGTCTAGGCACTATCCTTGGAGATATCCTACATTCTAAACACCATTTTCATCTAGAATCTTATAATCCATTTCACTTTTAAATTTTAGATTAAAGTATTATTAAAACTACCCATATGCACTACCTTCACCCCTTATATTTCACAACTTCCTTATGGGTCTAGCAACCATTACAAAAATAATATAATTCAAACATCATAGTGTGCCGTAGAAAATAGGACCCTTTGCTTGACATGAGATTAATTCATGATAAAATGAACTTAATGAGGTCTTAATCTAGTGTTGTGAGACATTTTATGCATCCACACTAGGTCTTGGACCCTTGCAAATCAAACAACATGCTTTTAACAATGTCTTGTAAAGGTGTTGTAAAGTCTTGTAAAGGACTTTCACGCTTTTGTAGACTTAATTAACCAACTTCTCCCTAATTCAACATTATAAAATGTGTTTAATAACATTATTACATCAATCTAGAAGGTTCTTATTGTAAATTTATGAAAACTAGTGTTGTAATGTGTCTTGCACATTCACATTGGTTTTTGTGCCTTTCTAGGCTATGTGGACCTAGTTTTAGTGTTGTAAAGTGTATTTAATCATAATTTCACATTGATTTATGTGTCCCAATTTCTATTTAACATTTATATCATCACTAATAGGCCCTAATGACCCATATTGTGCATCCCAAGGCTTTAATTGATCAAATACGCGACAAAGTTGCAATTTAAACCTTGTTTCCTTATCCCCTAGCTTCTGAGCTGTTGAAATGGCCCCTATGGGACCCATTCACCATGAATGGAGAATAAATCCAATCTAGGTGGGACCTACTCTCCATGTGTGGCAAATGATTCCTATCTAGCCCCATTTTGACCCTTGAGTGGGAAAAAGTGAAATTTAAAGTTTAATTTCACTACATGTCAGCCTATGTTGAGGTATAATTGGGATACTAAGGCACAATTATATATGAATAAGTGTTTTTATCCTAATTTTACATCTAACAACTCATTCTTACATCTCTCATCATTAATTCATCTTCTATCTTCTCATCCAAGTCAAGCAAGCTAGGGTTTCTTCATTAGAAGTCATCAAATTAGCTTTCTAAAGCATTCAAGGGCCAAATCTTCATGTATTGTTGCATAATTTCAAGATAAATCATCATAGAAAGGTAATCAATTCCATTTGTGCATGTTTCTTTACTTCATTTCATCACTTTGGTTTAATTACCTAAAATGGGGTTTGACTGAGGCAAACCCCCATGCCCTAACATTCAACATATCTCTCTTTTGTCTTATTTGTTTGCAGATTTAGAATTCTTGGAAGCTTGGAAATCATTGGAGATCAAGTTTTAAAGTCATTCAAGTGATATCTTCATCATTCAAGCCAAAGAATCAACAAAAAGTCATTTTCATACACGAATCTGACAATTTTCAAAGCAGACACTTGTAGAAGACAAAACTGCAGATCTAGACTTACAGAATCAAGTCCTGACTTTGTAGATTCTTGTAGGAGGATTGATTCACCAAGCATGGTGAATTATTCCAACCTATAGGCCTGAAAACTGATTTTCTTAGAATTCAATTCTCAACATTCAAAAACTTATTTCTGGAAGTTTTCACTAGAAGCAGGATTGATTTTCCATCTGTGGCGAATCAGTCCTAGTAGCCATTAACACTGATTTCAGGGACATTCCTAAACCTTCTAGTAACATCAATCTACCTCCAGGTGCACTCTGTTCAGTCTCATCAATTTATATTATCATTTGCTTAAGTTTCTAGTTCATTCTTGCATAACACAATGTGTTTTCAAACAAGTCTTATTTCTTAGGTTTTGCTTGTTTAATCAATCAATATTATCAATCAGTTGCACTTATATCACTTCATTTAACTATTATAACATCACACACATCCTAATTTGAGTGAATCATAAGCATTTTTTTCCCTATCTCTCTCCTTTTAGTTGAAAAACCCTAAGAGTGCAAGAGAAGTCCATAGGGTCCCAAAAATTAATGTTTCACATAGTTACATAGAGAATTTAAAAATAATCACCACACTCATAGAAAACTATTAAATTTGAATCTAAAACAATCCAAAAAATACACAACTTCAAAGAAGTCAATTTAAAACATCCAACAACTATAACAAATCTAAAACACTTGCAACCTCCAATTATTCTAGCATACATCCAAAAGATACATAGGTTTTATCCTTAGCCTGGTTAAGATCCTCATTCAATTTACAAAAAAATGTTGCAAATTCATGGAGATATATTTCTCCCCATCCTTACATTATTCTTGGGATATATCATCCCTAGATTAAAAAAGTTATCATCATCATAAATCATTATTTGGTTTTAAGATTGACTATGGAAAAAAATATTTTTATTTTGGTTTGTGCATTCTTGTTTGATTTTTTGTTTCTTATTTTTCTTGCATCTACACTATTCATTAGGGAATTTCATGGCAATTCCATAATAATTTTTCCATATCATGGTGTAAACTTCCATATGCCAACTTGGGCATTTTTCTTCTATAATACATGACAAAAGAGTTATCATGGTTTTTCATATCATCCAATGCATCCTATAATATGCTAAATCAAACATCAATTTTCTCAAAATAGTTAGAATTACATGCAAGATTAATAGTATGTACCACATCAACAATTTCTCTTCTTTTCCATTGGTCATCCATTCATTAACCTTTCGCCATTTTCATTCATATTTATCCCAAAGTATATTTATCTTTTCAATAGCCCATCAATGTATTTCATCCTCACATTCCCTCTTGAGGGAGCACATATCACTCAAATAAACCTAATTATCCTAGCCATCATGTTGACACCTTAACCATTGTGTTCCTTGGGGCATCCCTATCTTATCTATCCATCAATACAATCCTACCAAACATTAAAATTTTACATTTTCTAAAATTTTATTGCTTCTTTTAGCCACAATACCATTTCCAAGAGTGGAAAATATAGACACCTAAAATTAATAACTTAATACCATGTTAAATACCACCTACTATATGCCAATCTCATCCATTATTTCCCTTTTATACATTACCACATTACCAATTAATTAAACAATTCTCATTATTTAGTTAATTAGCCTAATTTTTGTTCATTATTCATAAATAAATGAATCCATTTCCATCACTCATCATAATAAAATAAATAAATAATTCCTTGACACCCACAAATTTAATAAATTTATTTGAATTGATCTCTGTTATCCATTTACTATTAGTCTTGACCAATAATATTTTATCTTTCTTTAGAAGCAAACAAAAAATTAATAAAGCATTGTGGTATGCATTGCTTTGATGCGATTGGTGCCTCGGGAGGGATTTTTACTTTTTGGAATCTTAAGTTGGTGTAGGGGATTGAGGTTTTTCAGGATTCTAATCATGTTGCTACCTCGTTTTATAATATGTAGGATAGGTTCTCTTGGACCCTCTTGAATATCTATGCCCCTAATTGAAAGAGTGCTAGAAAGAAGTTTTGGAAGAATCTTGGTTCCTTCAAATTGGTGCATCCTATTGTTAACTGGTTGGTGATGGGGGATTTCAATACACCCTTGCACGATGTTAATAAGTTGGGAGGGTCACAAATTGTGGATGATAGTAGATATGATCTCATGAACCTTATCAATGATAATGCTCTCCTTGACTTGGATCTTAAAGGTGCCTCATTCACTTGGTCTAACTGACATGTGGGGGATGCTCTTATTTAGGTGAAGCTTGACTGTGCTCTTATCACCCTTGATTGGCTTGTCTCTTTCTATTGCTTGGAAGAATTTTTTTTTTTTAGGTTTGAGAAGATGTGGACATGTCATCTTGACCTCAAAAATATGATTTCTGAGTGGTGGAATATTCAGGTGGATGGGACGACAATGTTTAGAGTGGCTAAAAAGCTAGCTAATGTGAATAATAATGTTAGGAAATGGAATCAAACTTCTTTTGGTCACATCTTCATGGAAAAAGTGGAGGTTAACTAGGAGCTTTTAGCTATTCAACAATCCATCTAAGCTTCTTGGTATGATCAAGACTTGATCCTAAAGGAGAATGTACTTCTCTCTAGATTGCATAATATTGTGGCTAAGGAGGAGGAATTTTGGAAGCCGAGATCACAGGTTATGTGGTTAAAAAGTGGAGATCAAAACACAAGGTTTTTTCACCTCTCTACTTTGAAACATAGGGCTACCAATTGTATTAGTTCTATCTAGTTCAATAACCATGTCTTAGAGGAGGATGTTGATTTGCAGCTTGTGGCGTCTTCTTACTTTTCTAACATGCATTTCGGTGGAAGGGGAGTTGGATTGAGATTGCAAGGAGGATCTTCTAGGGGATATCCCTAATGTCATCTCTGAAGTTATTAACAGGTAGATGGTTTGTATTCTATTGGTGGAGGAAATTTGAAGTGTTGTGTTCTGTTTTGAAGGTAATAAGGCTTCAGGGCCTGATGGTTTCCTGATGCTCTTTTTTTAGTTTTTTTGGGAAATCATTGCCAAGGATGTTGTGAATGCTACTAAGGAATTTTTTGGTACTGGTAAGCTTTTGAAGGAATTAAATTCCCCCTTTATTGTTCTTGTGCCTAAGAAGCCGAGTGCTACCTCCTTTGATGAATTTTTCCCTATCAGCCTGTGCAACTCGATTTATAAGATTCAAGGTGCTAGTGGTTAGACTACAAGGTTCTTCCTCTTATCATTTCTCCTCAACAAAATGGTTTTGTGGCTAGCAGACAAATTATGGACTCTATTCTTACTATCCACGAGAATACTCACTCTTTAACTATTAATAAGTGTGTTGGCTTTATCCTGAAGCTTGACTTGCTTAAAGCTTATGATAGAGTTGATTGGGGATTCCTTTCTAAGATTTTGAAAGCTTTTGGGTTTGGGGAGAAATTCGTTTCTCTTGTTAATCAACTCATTTCTACTCCTAGATTCTCTATTTTGGTTAACGGCTCCCCCTCCCCTCTCTTTGATTGCTCGAGGGGATTGAGACAAGGAGATCCTATCTCTCATTTTCTCTTTATTATCATGGTGGAATCATTGGGTCGTCTTATTCAAATTTTTTAAATTTTGGTCTTATGACGGGGTTGGCTCCTTCGTTTACTAATCTTATTGTTCCCATCAGTAGTTTGTTGATGATTCTCTCATGCTTGGGGAATCATCTATTAAGGAGGCCAAAGCTATTAAATTGATTATGCAGAAATGCAAGGCAACTTCTAGGTAGAAGGTTAGCTTACCCAAGAGTGTTATCTTCTTCTTCAACACTCCTAACCACAAGCAGATTAAAATTGCTAGAATTCTACAATGTCAGATTGGTGAGCTTCCTATGTCTTATTTGGGTCTTCCTTGTGCTATAGTGTTCTTAAGTCCTTTTGGAGGGGGTTGATTGATAAGTTTAACTCCAAACTAGCTAGTTGGAAGGGTTGGTTGTTGATCCAAGCTGGGAAGTGTAGCTAATTAACTCCACTTTTCAAAATCTTCATGTTTATGCTCTCAGCTTGTTTTATATGCCTAGGAAATTTGTGGATAAGCTGGAGGTTATTCAAAAAAAATTCCTTTGGTTTGGGGTGGAAGATAAGAGAAGAATCCATTTGGTTTCTTGGGATGATATTTGCAGGCCTAAGAAAGTGGGAGGTCTGGGAATTTGTAAGATCAGAGAATTTAGTGTGGCCCTTCTTGGTAAACAACTGTGGAACATAATTTTAGTGAATAGTGATTGGGATAAAATTGTTCGTCACAAATATCTCCGTGGGGTTTACTAGATAAGGGAGTTCTTATCTCCTGAATTTTCCCCTCAGTCTGGGTTTGCTCTATGGAATGGTATGGTCAAGGCTCACAAGCTTGTTTCTAAAGGTCTCTTTTGGCAGATGGGAAATGGCAGGAGAATTCTATTTTGGGAGGATTGCTGGTATGGAAATAGGCCACTTAAAGATGAACCATGGGAAGAACCTTTCATGGACATTTGTATCCAGAGGATTGGAAATTTTTTTGTTGATTATATTAATGGGGGTCATTGGAAGAGGTTGCATGAGGTGGAACCGAGATAGGAGGATCTTTATAATGCTTTGTCCTTGGCTCATATTCCTATTGTTAATGCTAATGATAAAGTTGTGTGGAGGCCTTCTGCCAATGGTAAATTTTATGTTTCCTCTACTTTTCATCTTCAAGCTTCCTATGTTGGACTTGTTTCTTTCTAGTCTTACCTATGGTCCTCAAAATTGATTCCCAAGGTTAATATTTTCTTTTGAATTTTTTTCTAGAATAAGGTCTTAACTACTGATAATTTGGTCAAGAGAGGTTTTGTGATGCCTAACATATGCTTTCTCTGTGAAGAAGATGTTTAGAACTCCTTTCACCTTTTGATTGGATGTAGATATGCTAGAGAGGTGTGGGCTCATGTTTTGTCTCTCTAGAATCTCAATTGGGTGTTCCCTTCCTCGATTGGGGAAGTGTGGGATCGGTGGGTTAAACCCTCCTCCAATCTTGCTCTGCTTTTTCTTTGGTCTCTTTGTCTGCCTCATATTGCTTGGGGTATTTGGCTTGAATGCAACTATAGGATTTTTAGAAGTTCATCTCTTCCTGCTATCTTTGTGGGTTTTAAAATTTGTGTTGCTATCAAAGAAAACTTCCTCTTGGGGGTTTCCTTCCAAAATGGTCCAAGGATGAGGCTCAATTCAGATGATATCTCTATACAACATAATTGGAAATTGTCTTGTATATTTCCCTTCCTCTCACTAAAGGGAAAGCCTTTAGAGATGATGTTTGGAAAGCTCCTCCTATTGGTTGGGTGAAGGTTAACTTTGATGGAGCTGCTAAAGGTAATTCAGGTCCTGCTGGTTGTGGGGGAGTGTTAAGAGATTCTAATGGTAGGTTCATCTCCGTGATGGCACTCCCTTTGAGAACCCAAACAAACCACTTTTCGGAGGCGGTTACAACCTATCATGGATTGAAAACGACCCATTTAAAAGGCTACAAGAAGGTATGGCTAGAGGGGGGTTAAATCAATAATTAATCAATAATTTGAAGAAATGCTTTGCACCCTCATGGAGTATTGAATCCATCATCTTAGATGCTATTGAAATCCTCAAATCCTTTGATGAATACTATATATCTCATACATTTTGAGAAGGAAATGGACTTGTTGATGGGTATGTGTAGGATCATGATGGGCCAAAAAGTGGTGATATGATGGGTATATGGCTAATGAATTTTTTTTACCCAAAATTGATGAAATAAAAAGGGTTTTTAAAGGAGATTCTCAGTTTTCCACCAATATAAATTATTCTTTACTTTGAATTTAATAAATAATTATTATTCATTTTCTATTTGAATTACAACTAAAGTCTTGATTGATAGGCTAATTGAAAAACATCTATAGTTTTCAAACAGTATACATTTTTTGAATCTGAGACATGTGTCACATTCTATGCTTCACATACTATAGGATTAAAAATAAATAAAATTGAATTTCACGAAGTTTTGACGAAGTTAAGGTGGTCAGAAATATGAGTTTTTACATTTTTTAAAAGTTGTAATAAATAATTCATAATTAATTATTTACTTGGAAAAAAAATTAAAAAATATGCATCACATCGGGCATGAGTCCTCTACTTATATCTAAAATATTATAAAATAATATTATCATTTTATTGTGGTTAGGGTGGTTAGACAGACACCTACTTCTTAGTTTATCTCTGAAATTTAAGTACTACTTCAATGAAATTTCAAATTTTCACTAAATAGATTTTATTTTTTGTAAATAAACCTAGTAGTTTAGAAACTACATTCAATTTGCTATAGATTCTATTCTTACACATTTTTGAAATAATATCGATAACTTATTCAAAATTTTATGTCAAGTTGCCTAACTTTGATTTTTCTTATTTTTTGCCACTTAAGGGCCTATTTTTTCCATGATGATCCTGCACATACCCTGATATTTTTGCTAATCTTGGCATAAGGGGTCCTAGGGAATGGGAGGGGAACAACCCTCTTCCCATTGAGGCAATTGTGTGTATAAATCATGATGTTCAAAATTGCCAACTTGGATGATGATGTATTGCATTGGGCTCGCATGGCAATGTTCACGTGGCATGTAATTATATGGGGTGATGGCAAGCTAGATTGTAATAAGATTGATGGTACTTTTCTTGAAGTATGTAAGGGGAGGCGTCTAAAAATCATTACTTATCTCTATCATATTTCTGTTTCCACATGGATTGTGGGCACATTTCTCTCCTTCTCGAGGTTTCTTCTTATTCCTTGCAAGGTTCTCAAGATTTTTTCTTCTGTAAATTTTGGGGCTATGGGTGGCAATAGGAATTTTTCAAAGCCCTTTTCCTATGACTCTGTGAAGAAAAAGAAGGAGGTTTGGCATATTCTAGAGAAAGGCGATTTAACACCTTATTTGGAAAGGTTGCATGGAAACAACCCACATGCAACAATTGTGTTTTACAAGGCTTGAAATAATAGGGTATTGAAATTGGGGGGTACGGAGTTTGATGTGAATAAATATTTTATTTCTAATATAATTGGGCTTTCGACTGAAGGTAAGAAGGTTTGTAGGGACAAGAAGGAATCGAAGGCTGCCATGTAGGTTTTTTTCAAGGATAATGAAGCTTAAGACCTTAAGTCAGCTAAGAGTCTAGAGGGCACTAGAGGAGCTCGCTCAAAGTGCTCTAGGGGGATGTGGCTGAGGAGCTAATGAGATATACAACCCTCAAGGGTTGGTTCTCTGCGATAAATACATATCACTTTATTCTCCTTAATCACTTCCGCCACAAAAAGAAATTTTCATTTCCTTTTTATCTTCTGGCGTCTTTGGAATCTAGGTTGAAGGATCACAAAAGGAATCCCAAAAAACCTGTTCTGCATGTGGGGATCATCTTGTTAATCATTGATTATGCTAAATCCTTTGAGGTTGCCAAACTGATTGCTGCCCCTAAGGGTAAGCAACTTAAACTGGCTAAGAAGTATGACACGATTTTTGAAGAAGAGCCATGTAGCAAGAAAGGGAAAAAGAGGAAATTTTTTTTGGAGGAGGAATCTAAAACTGAGGATGACACTAATTATGTCTTAGACTCCCAAGCTTCCTCAAAAGTGGTCTCACAACTTCCAGATGTGGGAATTTCTGGTAAAGGGGAGTTGGGTCCTAATATGAAGGGATATGAGAATGGTAGTGAGCAAAAAGCTAATGATAAGCCAACTAATGTGGAAGCCCCTGCTACTACTCAGAAGGAGAAGGTTGAAGAGGAGTCCCCACCATTCCCTATTGCACATACCAAGAGAAAGAAGGACCAAAAGGCTGGTAGTAACAAGAAGTTGGCTATTAGGTCTACGAGCTAGTTGCTGGAAATGCAAGTGGACTCTCCCTTGAAGGATGTTGGCAAGCATATTTTTGTGGATTCCCTAGGTGTTGATGTGGCTATGTTGAATAGAAGATGGTCTACTACTAAGGATATCGCTAATTCGGTCTGCAAGCTTCAAATGCCAATTCTTGGTGGTAAAGGTAAGCAAATTTGTGTTAGTCATGATAAAGTTAGCTCTTCTGAGGAGGATACTATTGTGAGTAAGGATGTGTTTAATTTTGATCATGAGGATATCTCTGATGTTTTGGGGATGGATAAGGAGAGCTCTATCTCTTTGTTTAAATTGGTTAAGTGGGTGTTTCATGAACTTAATATGATGAATGTTCGGGTTCATGGAGCTGTGAGTAAGGTGGGCGAGTCATCGGCTCAGAGTCAAATTGATGAGCTATTTGACTCTTTAAAAACTATTGTTGAGCAAACCTTGAACATGAAGCAGATGTTAGAGCTCAAAATTTTGACCCTTGAGGACCAAATGGAAAGGCTAAGTGCTAATTTGGAGAAGGGTGGGGAAGGGAATAAATCTATAGTCAAGCATGAATCTGTTAGCATTTCTCCCCCTGTGGTTATGGCCAAGAAGAGCAAGGAGATGGTTCTTGGTGGGGTTGTTGGTGGTGGTGGTAGGCCTATGGAGGAAGATGTTACTGTTGATAAGGATGGTGATGGGAATAATGTTTTGATTAGTGAGGTAAATTTGGGTGGTCCTGGTGCACGTACATGTAATAAGACCAAGATGCTGCGTGGAGCTCCTGCTAGGGAAATGTCTAAGTGATGGATGACCTTTAGAAGACTGGGATAAGTGACATGGAGGCTGATGCTATCCTGAAGAATATGTAGTGCTGCTATTTTTGCTCCTATTTTTTGGCTATTGTTGTGTTGATGGTGTTTTTTTATTTGGCTGTTGTGTTCCTATTGTAGTTATCTTTTGATATAGATGTTCCTTTTTTGTAAAGAGTTTCGGGGCCCCTTCAAAACCTGTTTTACCTCTAATCAAAAACAAAAAAATAATAAAGCTACCCAAATGAATCTTAGCAACCCATTTCAATAACACATCTTTAAATATAGATCATCCACATCCTCAACCAAGATATTTATAAATCTATCCCTCATTAATCATAATCATAACAGACCAAAGGATTGAAAGTTATATATTATAAAAATCTTGCATGATGTAACATACTCAACTTTATGTGCCCAATAAATACTTTAAGAATTACCATATAAGTAAATAATCTCATGTTAAAAATGGATAGTAATTTTTATATTACATTTATTGAACATGACTAATAAATAAATGAACACTACAAATTCTAAATTTGTAATATAACAATTACAATTTAAGAAATAAGGTAATCTATTCACTTACAAATCATTTGTGAAATGCATTTCAAGTAAACAAGTTTACAATAAACAATAAGTGATATAAGGTCAAGTCTTCCATATCTAAAAATATCCTATCTCACAAGCCTCAACATTCTCATTTTCAAGAGCAAGAGCATCACCTAAGTGTTTTACCTCAACCATAGACTAACGGTCCCCTACATACCTTCTAGTTGGAAGTGTTGGGAAAAGGTGTGTTGTACACCTTGCATTATGTATTTAATGTAATTATTCTTGGGGCCACTAAATGTTGCATGCAACATTGGAATAGTTGTAAAAATGTAATTATTTAATATTGGGGAAAATAATAAATAAAGAACCCAATATTAAGTAAGGGGACATGGTTTGTAATCTCATAGTTATTGTCACATAGTTTTGTGTAATACCACTGAGTGGTTTTGTGGGAGCTTGCTTCTATAAAAGCAACCACAAAGGTAGTTATTGAGAGATGCAATTTTGCATGATTAGCTTTGGTTAGCATTTGTGAGGGTTTGAAGCATGGCATAGGATGTGTGGTTGCATGATTGTTTACATGGATTGCTTGGAGAGAGCTTGTTGCTTCAATAGTGTTCATGGAGACTCAAAAGATGTATTGTAATCTTTATTGTTGAATAATATATGAGAGATGGATGCTTTTGGAGGCTGGGTTTTTTCCCTCTTGAGGGTTTTCCCAGGGTATATCTTGTGTCATATTTTCATGGGTATGTTGACTATTCTTTTGCATGTGGATTTTGAATACTTAGATGCATAGATTTCTTTATGGGTAATGTGGAAATTGTCTTTAATTGGCTGTAAATTTCCAACAAGTGGTATCAGAGCTTTGGTTGTGGTTGAATAACCCTTGGTTGAGAAAAATATTATTTAAGTTTGAATCTATGCATTGCATGTGAGAATCAAAAACATGCAAGATATGAGGGCTTTGAAGGTTGTTTATTGCAGATTTGAGGGTTTTGGGTTAGCTGTTATGATGGGTTGTTTGCAGATTTGGGATACATGAGAAATTTTGGGTGAAATGAGTTTCTTGGTTTTGTATTCAAATGGGGGTTGTGGGAGTGAGCTTTCACAAATGATCTCCTGGTCCAAAATAGACCTCACAGTTGGATCCAGGTTGGTTGAGAGACAAATTTTGATATATAATTTGCCCTATTTTGATTACTGGAAAAACATGCAATTCTTTTTGGGTAAAAGCCCAATTTCACAAGCTGTACGGATCTCAATATATATATATATATTATTTTTCCTATCAATTAAATTCATACCTGCAAAACAAATAAAAAAAAAATTGATTTGAAAAACTTTGTTTAAAAGTTTGAAAAAAAAATAATAAACAAATTGTGGGGGTGGGTTCACAGATCGGACCACCCATGGTATGCCATACAGCTATGACAACCTGCCAGCGATAGGTATTGCCATCATCAGTACTATCGGCTATGGCCAACAACCTTTGGCTGACAGTCCTTGCCGCCGGCATGGTCGGGCCCACCCTACGGGGTTGATGAATGCCGCCGAAGGCTTTTCAAAAGCCTTGTTTTAAATTTTTTTAAAATTTTAAAACTTTTTTATTATTATCGATTTTTTATTGATAAATCCGTCGGATTTTCATGGGTCATGCAAAATGAAATTAAATGAAATTTAATTATTTTGGAATCCACCACTAGTATGAGTGGCGCCGCCTAGGTGGGGCCACCGCTTAGCCACCAAGGGTGGTTAATTTTTTTTGCCTCGGAGTTAAACTACACTTTTACTTCAGAGGGGCATAACTTTCACCCAGTTGTCCATTTTTTAACTTTTTGGACTCATTGAAAAGCTGGCTCAAAGCTCTAAGTTGTGGTGTAAGAATTTTTTCTAGATTTTGCAGTTTTGATATTTTTTTCTTGGTCAAATTCAGGTATTTATTTTGAGCTTCAAGAGGTGATATCAGATGCATATGGAGTCGGATTTTGGACTTCAAATAGTCGACAAAAAGCTTGTTCAGAGCACTGCACAGTGGATCAAGTTTGGAGTTATTTTGGCATGGTTTATTTGATATTTTCTTTATCCGAGTTGTTTATGGGTTTCTTTGACTATGGTGATACTGTGAGTTTGTGGATGATCGGATCTTGGAGATTTGATGATGGATTCATTATATGCTCAGTTTTACATCTTAGATTATTCTATTTTTAACATGGTTATTAGTATATGGTTGGATTTATTTGCTTCATTGATGTATCTACAAGTTGTGTAATGTTGTAGGCGGTCTATACTTACATGTTGCATTTATGACTTGGACATGGGTTGTTTTTTCCCATTGATATTTCAATGTTGATGCATGTTTAGTTTTGGTGGCTTGGTTTAGTCACTTGTTTTACTAGTTTTGTTGTCATGTTGAGGAGGTGAGATGGTATTACCGGGTACAGTTATGGTATGAGACCTATGCAGTTGACTATGATTATGCAGATATGTGGACAGGGTTGGGTTGAGTTGTTGTTACATTTGGTGGTGATCATGGTGTCATGGATGTTTCTTATGCTTTAGAGACTTTGGCATGTCATGATGGTTTATGCAGGTGCATTGTTGGTGGTGTTGGATTGGTTCCTAATTATGATTGTGGTGGTGTATCTTCGTGGTATGAAGATCATGTTTTACTTTTCCTTTTGGGAGCTCTTGTTATATTTGAGTTCTTTGGTTGTGTGAGGATTTTTGGTTGATCTTCATGAGGATATTTTTATCATGATGTCATGGATAGATTGATTACACTTTCCAGTGGGAGCTTTTGACAGTGATGGTTTTGGCGGTGATGGATATGTTTATGATGGTTTGGCGGTTGTAGTTATCTTCTTGGCTTGGAGATTTTGGTTCTACTTTTTATGATACTGACATTTCAGTTGTGTGTGTAGACTTGATGATCTTCATGGATAGGATGGTTGTCATGATGCCATGTGTGACTTGGTATCACAATTCAATGGGAGTTATTGGCAATGACATGGATGCATCATTTGGTAAGGTTATCTTCATGTGATTGGGGATATGGTTTTTTCTTGGTTTAGAGTGTATTTGTTATGATGTCATGTTATACTGTTGATACTAGTTTAGAGTTTGGCATATTACATGTTCTCTTGAGACCATGATGTATATATATGTTATGGTGCATGTGATATCCTATAAGGAGATGGTTAGATCATGATGTCATGGTTATGTTCTTGATTCATAATTGGATATATGACATTGATCTTGTCTGGTTCTTTTGGTATTAGGTACATTGACATTTGCTTGATTACTTCATGATGATACTATATTGAATTTGGAGTTTGGCATGGATTGGTTGGTTATAGGTACTCATGGATACTTGGAGACACAGGTGAGGCTTGAGTTCTCTTATGACTAGAGACATGTGTTGAGATGGTTACTCTTGATGAGATTTTAGCAGGGAGTTCGAGGAGCCTACACCTTGGTTGGACGTGAGTTCAAAATGGACCTATGAGGAGAGTGTTCTTGGATGAGTCATGATGACTTGGATGTCTTGGTGGAGCATTCTCATTCCTCACTCTTGGTCTGCTTGACAGTTTCACTTGAGAGGTATTGCCCATTGTCACTTTCAGGTGCTTTGTGTTTTATGCTCTATCTTCTCATGCATAAGGATCTTGAGCTATGGATATATGGTTTTGGAGGGTTCATTTGAGGAGTGTTGGCATGTTTATATCCTTATGCATTATGATTACATTAATTGATGTTGAGTTTAGGAGATGTATTGGGCTTATTTCCTTCATTGGGAATGGATTTAGTTTGATCTTCTTTGGTTATGAGAGACTTACTACATCTGTGTTGATCACATGATCTATATATGTTATGTTTGATCTTGGAGATTGAACGGTTGGGTGTTGTTATGGATTTCCTTTTGGAGTGTTGTGGAGGAGATCATACTTGACACAATTGGCTTTTAGAGGTGTATGTAGGAGATTTTTCTTACAGGTTATTGATATATGGGTTTGCATATCATTATGGATGATTCCTTGTTACTACATGATGTAGTTTACACTTTCTATATGATGCTATTGGTAGACTTGGTATGCCTTGATATTTTTTCATATTTGCATTACCCATGCAGTGGGAGCTCTTGGATGTGTATGTCATTCTTTGACATGTTTTGCACATGGAGTTTATGATTGCAATTTATGGGTGTATATGTTTATGGCATGAATTTACTATGTTTTGTATACCTTGGAGGTATGGATAGTTAGATGTATTGGCACTTGTTGTGGGTGTTATTTCAGCTTTTGGGTTTGTGTATCTTGATAGTGATACTTTTGGATTGAGTGTATGTGTTTGGGATATTAGTTAAGGCAGGACTTATGCTTAGTTGTGACAGATTGTGTGGCTTCTCTATTGGATGGCTTCTTATCTTTGTGCATTGGAATGATGGAGGATGAGAGCATTTATGCTTGGGATGGTGGTCACTTTGATTCTTGTTGCAGGTATCTTGATAATTCACATGGAGTATTTTGATTCCATGATGGTATATGTGGCTATATGGATTGTTCATTTGATTCATGTTTTGAGGTTACTTGTTCCCCTTATGCAATGTATACAACAAGTGGGAGAATGTTGGGAAAAGGTGTGTTGTACACCTTGCATTATGTATTTAATGTAATTATTCTTGGGGCCACTAAATGTTGCATGTAACATTGGAACAGTTGTAAAAATGTAATTATTTAACATTAGGGAAAATAATAAATTTAAAGCAACCAATATTAAGTAAGGGGACATGGTTTGTACAATCTCATAGTTATTGCCACATAGTTTTGTGTAATACCACTTAGTGTTTTTGTAGGAGCTTGCTTCTATAAAAGCAACCACAAAGGTAGTTATTGAGAGATGCAATTTTGCATGATTAGCTTTGGTTAGCATTTGTGAGGGTTTGAATCATGACACAGGATGTGTGGTTGCATTCTTGTTCTCATGGATTGCTTGGAGAGAGCTTGTTACTTCAATGGTGTTCATGGAGACTCAGAAGATGTATTGTAATCTTTATTGCTGAATAATACATGAGAGATGGATACTTTTGGAGGCTAGGTTTTTTCCCTCTTGAGGGTTTTTTCAGGGTATATCTTGTGTCATATTTTCATGGGTATGTTGTCTATTCTTTTGCATGTGGATTCTAAATACTTAGATGCATAGATTTCTTTATGGGTTATGTGAAAATTGTCTTTAATTGGCTGCAAATTTCTAACAGGAAGTGGCCCTACCTTTCATAAAGAGTATAGATAAAGAAACCAACAAATAAATGTCATCTAAGTCTTAGTGTCGTGTCCTACATAACCAATCAACCATACAACTTTAGACATCTTCTAACTAAGTATGAACAATATGATTGTATATGCAATTTGGAACACTGTGAACCGAATAATGCAATCAAATAATTTTGTATTACTTTGTCCAAAGTTTTGAAATAAAACAAGCACTTCCATAGGAAATGTAGTCACGAGTTCACACACCTCTAACTCGACTTGGAAATGACCTTTCACCTAAGGTTTATTACATGGTTGACTTGTTCAACTACTATCTAACTTTTCATAAAGATTTAAAATCAACATTATACAACTTACTATGATTGGTAAAATATTAAGGCCGTGGAAATATTTTCCTGACAATGAACATCCATATTGCGTACTCGCAATATCTCAAAACTTGGCTACTGCCACTTTTTCATGATTTTTTGCATTCATTTCTAAGAGTGAAATATTCTCCTATTTTCATGCACAATACTTTTTAAATTTCATATACAAGTTATAGTGTTGTCAAACATTGACAACGACTCGAGACACCTTGTCTCTCTCATGAGTTCTTGTCAACTCGAAAACTTAAGTAAAAAAAAAGTTTTGTTTAGCAATATAAAAAATAATTTCTTCATTAATAATTATGATTTTCTTCTGTTTTCCTCTATCTTCTACATTCAATAATTTTTTTTATAAGACTAATAATTATACATCTCATTACCAAATTATTTTTGCAAGAATAAGCGATGATACAAATCAAACTATTGAGTAAAAATCAGATCACTCGCTGCTATTATAGCAGTCTAAGACTTTTCCAATATGTATTCTAAAAATTCTTCATATCTTCACACACACATAGGGGAGGACCCAGTAGTTGTGCACACTAACTTCACGCTTCTAATTATCCTACATGGAAATTTCAAATCACTCCCAATTTTTTACAGCAGCTTACTTGGCAAGTCCCCTACTTATAACTAAGGTTTCAGGGCCACATCATCAAATATGATGCCACATCAGCATGCTTTTTGTCAAGGTGTCCAAAAAGGCCCAAAAAAAAAAGTGAGACCAATACTTATGCATTCACAACATGTTTTATTGAGCACTGATGTGGAATCACATGATTGGTTGCTTTTTAGATCAAAAGAATATATTTTGTTTAATTATGGGTAGTCATCATCAATACTAACAACTTTAAAGTCAAAACTATTGGTCCAGTATTGATAAAAATATTGGGCATTATATAAACAACTACTATCACAACTATTGAAACATGCTAAGGTACTGGGTCCTCTCCCCTATATTTATAACCACTCGATATATATATATATATATATATATATATATATATATATATATATATATATATATATATATATATATATATATATATATATATATAGTTAAGAAGTTTTATTTTCGAACTAAACTTCCCTGCTATCTTTATACTGAAAAGTAAGAAATTTGATTTTTGTATGCACATAAAAATATGTTCAGACTATCACATTTTCCATGTTCTTGCATTTTATTGTAATAAATATATATAATTCTTTCATTGCATATACTGAAATCATGTGATAATAAACCAGAATTAAAAAGAGAGAAATACAGTTAATAACTTGCCTAGAACTATATTATTTTTCCTCTGTGAGTTCGAACTATTATGCACAGCCAGCTATTTTTATTTCCCAACACAATCACCTTCAGCTAGTCTATAAGATACGGTTCATAAACTCAAGCTTGCATTGGATAATTCCTAACACTGTATAAATTCTTTTCATTTTTCCTCTGCTTTCCCGTCCCTGTGAAGAATGAATAATAACAAAAGAAACTCCTTTCTTAAGCCGCGACCCATACCCATAACTGTCGCTCATTAATAAATCCCAAACTGAAACTTTTATGTATATATAGTTATTTGTTCTCCCTGTATCCACGTATATATATATATTTTATTTTCTTCTTAAAATTCATTTAAATAATGATCAAACAAATCTTTAATGATAATAGGTAAAATATAAAAATGATAATGAAACGATATCCATATATATATTACCGTTTTAATTGTGAAAGACAGGGCAAAGGATCAAAGTGATTGAAGCCTATTCTTACGACTCAAATACACTTGAAATGAAACAAAATAAACTCAATGACAATATTGGGGAACTACTTACCCTGATTTGATATAAAACCCTATGTGATTGTGTGTTCGACTCAATTGGCATTGCCCGTTAATTTAACCATGTATATACTCTTCTCTCATGTGATACTCTCCCTCTCCCTCTGGAAGGGTAGAATCTAATACTAGATATTGATTAAAAATATTAATCACTAAAATTGAAACATATTGCATTGCATTATAATTTCATCAAATATCATTTGTCATATAATCATCCACTAATGCCAGAAATATGTTTTTAACATAAAAGTTAAAAGTAATTTACAAATCAAAATTTCGGATGTAATACTTGACTCTTTGAGCAACCATATCAACAAGAAGTACAAGTAATAGATGCATAAATAGCTAACTAGGAGTGCAAAAAACTATAGTGAATGCCTAAAATAATGAGAATGAATGCTTGAGATTGAAGTCTAATGAATGCTTGAGTAGTAGATTGAGTGTATAAAATGCAACTTTTTGACATTACTGATGTAAGAATTGATGTAATGCAAAGACAAAGCTATGATAGAGGCATTATGCGATTCTATGTATTTCAATGCATGATCTTGGGATCTTAGTGGATGACAATGATTTTAGTGATGACTATCATGATTGGGATGTCATTGGGTTGATGATTTTTTATACAAGTCTTATGTGCACACTTTGAATTTTTTGGTTGTCAAGTTGATGAATAACAATAACATAAGTTGAGTTAGCCTAGTTTGAATTTACAATTAAGAGGTTTAACATTACAAAGGTGGCCCTAACTTGGGTCAAGGTCATGAAGGTTATGCTAACTTGAGCAAATAAAGGATTAATCTAAGAATTGAGACTAATCTAAGTATAGATAAAATAATAATTCAAAATGATAAATAAAGTTTGTAAGGTTAATGAGTGCACCAATTCAAAATAGATCATGTGATAAGAATTATACTTAGAACCTTCATACAAATTGACATAAAACAAGAGGGAAAAATGTAACAATGTATAACTTTTACTTCTATAAATATATTTTCTTCATATCACTTAATTCTCTTTAAAAAAATTGTCATTAAAGTTATGAAATATCATTAAATTAAAATTGAAGCTTTATAAGGATAAAAGATTTTAATGCTCCTAAAAGACTTGAAAGAATAATATATACCAATAACACAAACCATAAGTTTGAAGGCACCATACTAAATACCATATTTATTTGTTATATTTAAGTTTAGAGTGTGGTGTTATAAAAAACTAACAAGATATATAGCTATGCATAACTCAACCATTAATAACATCATAAATTATGCATGAGAGGAATTTCATTAGACTTCTACCTTCCTTGCATCATTCTAAGAGCTTTTCTTATTGAATTTTTCATGATGCATTTCCTTATTCTTCTTCTCTATTCTTTTCATAAAAAGAACAAGAAAAATAAAATTATGTATATTTATTGGTTTCTATTACATAACAATTTAATTTATAAACAATTCAAATAAGTTATTAATATTACTTATTTTTTAATTTATAAAATAAGTTTTATTAAATAATTAGATAGTATTTGTAGATTTAAAGATTATATTGTAGTTTCTAATATTACTAATTATAATTTTAAAGTTGTTCATGTTATCATTATTTTAATAATTGAATAAAATATATTCATTAAATTAAATTATATAATGTCATTTACATACATTTCAACAAAAAATCAAATTGATGCTCATATTTAGCGATGTGATATTATATTCAATGATGTGAACCTAAAATCTTGTGTTTAAATGATAAATTTGATCACATATAATTTTGACTAGTACAAAATTGAAGTGCACAACTCTTAAATCCTCCCCTTAATATCAAATAAACTCAATATAACTGCAAATAGAATACTCCTAAATTTATTAATATGAAAGTTTATAGACCATTCAATAACATGGATTTATTAGAATAAAATATTGTCAACAATTTCAATCATAAAATAAAAATAAATAAATTTTAAACATTATATAATGTTGTAAATAAAAAATACATTGAAAGTAAATTTGTGTAAAATCAATTTATTTAAACATAATCCATTTCAATGGTCAAAAGTCAATAACAATTTTTCATCTTATCCACACCCAAAAATAATAAATATTTATCTAATTTTTTATAAATTAAAATTCACATAAATAATATTTAAGAATAGCGATTTAGAATTCTTTTTGTTTTCAATGAATATTCCTATTAAACATTATATTAATATAAACATAAAAATAATACAATATTAGAAAAAAAAAAAGTGGTAGAAAAACAAAAACAAAAGACAAAATAAAATATACTCTATAAATGGCTTACTTTCTAAACATTTTTAGAAATCATACAGATTTATAATCAACGGTAACATTGTTACCATTTGACTGTAAATATACCCAGCCGAAATGAAACGGGGTTGTTACAGGGTATTGGATTTCTACGAAAATGATTGCAGGAAGGCAAATTGACAACGAGAAATCGCTGATTATTCTAATTCTACAAAGCCATGAATAACCAAATTATCTATCTGTTCTTACAAATATGAAATATTGAAAAGCATTATTAGGAGAAATAGCAAATTCGGGGCAGGGGAGGTGGTTTAAAACTGTAACAATTTATGGAAGCGGTCCATGGCAGGTGCGGGAAGGCCAAGAAGCACGTTAATGCTCTGGCGTTGGCTGCCATGAGAAAGGAAGAGAACGACTTCTTTGGCCGGCAGAGTCACAGGCCCGGACTGATATGGCTCTCCCCAACCGAAATCCGAGGTATGAAACGCCAATCGAGACCAGGTGGTGACCAACAGAGTGGCCGTTAGAGAGGGCCTCATGCGCGTTTCCTCGAAGTAATCAATGGCCGATCGCATGTAGCCGTCTGTCACCATGGCCACTGCCTTTTGCACCAGTCCCACTGCGTGTGACATCGGTTTCTCCGTCAATTCCCCAGCCTTGCATAGAGCCGATGTGATCACTATTCCGTTGCCGAAGTAGCCCTTGGGCAGGGGAGGCTCAAATTTGCTCCGCCCGTCTACGGCAAACATAAGCTTCGTTTCCTGCTCCGCCGCCATTTCCAGTGCCTTGCTGCGCGACCGCCACACCAGCGCCGCCAGGGCTTCGAATGTGGTGCACTTGCTCAGTGCTCCGTCTTCCTTGGCCCGCTTCTTCAGTTGGTCCAGTTTCTCTGGGCTGAAGCAGAAGGATCTGTACTCCATTTCCCCTGTTTCGTATCCCTCTTTTGAATTGGGAACTTCCTCTAGCTGTGAGAATTCGAAATGGGGGAACTCTATTTTTGTGGGGGACCGTGCCTTTAGCAAGGATCGGTCCATATATGGGGGTACCGACAGAGGCAGTCCCCGCGCTGTTTCGGCCCATGAGTTCACGAACTCCATTGCCCCGATACCGTCGAACATGCAGTGGTTCATGCCCAGCCCCAGTACGAATCCTCCGCACTTGAACATTGTCACCTGCAAATTATGTTTCAACCATCACAAAATATGATTTTGTCAGCGCTTATGGTAATGAATCTTAGTCTAAAGAAGTTGGGGACTTTATCTGTAAGAATTATGGAAGAAAAAATTGGGGAGGCAGGGGAAATTTTTGTATATTCGGCAAACCTGAGCAACAAGTGGAGGGATTTCCAGTATGTTTTTGGCGCCAGGAATGTTGTAAACAAGCTTCTGGAGAGTGGAAGGATTGGGCTTTGCCATGTCGCCAACATCCTGGAGGCAGCAATCTGCTTCGGCCTCCACAAAGACAGCGCCCTCGCCCGTGCAATGGATATTGAGCTTGCCTTCGGGGCTGATACCTACTCTCCCTGCCAGAGGATAGTAGTGCACCAACACCTTTCTCAGAGCCTCTTTAATTACTTCACTCGGTGTTTCCTCTACACTCCCATTTCCTTCTTTCCGGGCATTGAAAAAGTATACGGTTTCCACAATGACAGCAATGTTCTGATCAAGATTAGAGAGAAAATATACATGATTCTCTGTGAGCTCTGCAGGGAGAACCAGTGTAGGTTCCTGCCTCTTAACATTCAGTTTCACTGAAGGCTGTGAATCCACTCCAAATCCTTCCATTTTCTCTACTTGAACACAAGTATTCAATTCAATAAATATCTCCAAGAAAGAGGGGCACAAAAACAGATCAACTGTGAACTTAGTTGTATCTTCTGCAATTCATTAACTGCCTGCAAAAGTAAAACCTGGCATTAGTTTTCCACAGTCTATATAATCTTTAAAAAGATTGTTGAGTTCTCAGTCTATATAATTTTTTAAAAAATTGTTTAGTTTTTCAAAGTCTATAGAGCCTTTAATAGGATTGTTTCATATTTTATGTATGCTTTTTGAATCGATGTTTCAGATTATAATCAATATTCTATCATCATTTATTATCCGAAACATATCTAATGATCTGTCATCTTAATCAACATTATTTTGAATTGACTTTTCAGATCATATCTAATGATCTACTCCCTGAATGCTTTTCAAATCGATGTTTTGGATCATAAATAGGATTGTTTCATATTCTATGTTTGCTTTTTGAATCGATGTTTCAGATTATGATCAATATTCTATCATCATTTATTATCCGAAACATATCTAATGATCTGTCATCTTAATCAACATTATTTTGAATTGACTTTTCAGATCATATCTAATGATCTACTCCCTGAATGCTTTTCAAATCGATGTTTGGATCATAAATGATGATAGAACATTAAATATGATCCTAAACATTGATTCAAAAAACAAAATTTTGATTAAGATGATGGTTGAATATGATCCTAAACATCACTTCAAAAAACATATAAAAAAACAATTCAAAAAACATATACCATTCATTCCAGAAACAATCTTCTCAGAAAGAGCAAAGCTTAACTGAAATGATAGAGGCTGCTTACTCATTAAAAGCACTGAATCTGTTCTTGAAATTCCACCACCGATATGAAATTATGCAGAGGGCCTAGATTGGGGGCGCTATTAGATATGAATTTTCTTCCTTGTCTGTATGTCAGAGCTGTTGCTGCACACTAGTTTATAGAAGGGCGTTGGATGAATGGAAATAAATAATGGGTTATGATGATGATCCTCTACGTTGCGTGACGAAACATACATCTTCCACGCCTCACGATACTCAAAACCAAGTCTAGTAAAGATCCAAGAGGAGGACATGGAAATATAGGCCATCTACCAATTCTGATCGAGCTAAGCAAGAAAAGAGTCGACGTGGGGTTGGCCACTAACTACCAATGACAAGGTCAGCCTTCCGTTATAAATTTGCTTGGTTGTTTGGTTTTGCTCAGATTCTCTTTATTTAATTCCTGTGCAGGAGTTTTAGTTAGAATTCTGGTGAGTACCGTTAGTTTTATTGGAGGAAATGCTACCTAATATACGCTTCTAGTGTTGCGTAAGCAGAGCCATCAAATGCGTTAGTCAAAAGCCACTTAAAACAATTTTCCATGAATTGCTTGATCTGCGAGAAGAATGATGGGAAAACGTTTTCCTGTTTCAAACTGTCAATGCATTCGCAGATTCGTTTTCCTTCCATGGTATAACATTCTTGTTGAACATCCAAACTCTTTAAGATAAGTGTTACTAATATTACTTCATGTGGTTAGTTAGGTTAGTTGGATTGTTTTCTATAATGGAAACAAGTCAGATTAGATTATATAGATGTAGGCATCTCTGTTTTTTTAGTGAATTACAATTAACAATAGATCAATTATATTGGATACTTTGGGTGTGACAATATGAAAAGACAATATTTAATATTGGTTAGATTTTTTTTATGGAAACAAGTCGATTATATTGATGTGGGCGTCGCCGTCTTTATATAGCGAACTACAATTAACAATAGAAGTCAATTACATTGAAGTTTTTAGGTGGAACAATATGAAAAATAATATTTAATATTTATATTTTTAAATAATAAAAATAAATGTTTATGTGATTTATTAGTTTATGTTTAATAACAAATTTAATATTTTATTGTGGAATTATTTGCATTCAATTAAATTCTTTTTTTGGAAAGATCAATTATATCAATTTTTTTTTTTTAAAGTTGAAATCTATGTTATGGAATAAGCCTTAGATTTCATTCTCCTATCTTTTTCTTGCACCTTTTGCTTCCATTTTCACTTCAAATTTGTAAATACTTGAGATTTAGTGAGAGCGTTATCTCTTTCTGCTACAAATATTTAAACAAAATAGCTAAGCATTTTTTTTTTCAAACTTCCTTTTCTCACATTAGTGAACAACTTATTGTATATCATAATAAAATTAGTTTCAAATATTAAATATATATTAAAACTAGTTGAGCAACTTCCTTTTTGATTTGTCTTATTAAAATAGTATCATCTATTTATTAAAGACATGTATGATAATAAAAAATAAAGGATTTGTAATTCATAATTCACCCATGTAAAGGAGGAGGCCCATATCAAAGGACAATAATCCTTGCAACAAGGTAAAGGAAAAATACAAAGAAATAGGGGAATGAATCATATCAAGTAAATGTTGTATCATATTGAGACATAAAGAACTACAAATAAAATGAGACAAAAGTTTCTCAGCAGTGGTTGGGATTTCCAATACCCCCCCTTAATCACAACTATTGTTATTTAGAATGTGTAAATGATCTCTTAGCTACTCAAAGCTTTCCTTTCCTAGTGGCTTGTTGAAGATTCTTGCATACTGATCTTTAGATCAATAAAATTATAAATAATTCTCTCTTTTCTTGATTAATTCTATGATGAAATGGTATTTAGTGTCTATAATGTTACTCTTTTTGTGAAAAGCTAAATTCTTAGGTAGTGCAATTGTTAAGTTCTTGCCACATAAAACATTTGTTTCTTTCTTTTGTGTATCATATTTTTTAACTTGTGTATCAAATTTTTAACACTCTTCTCATCCAAATTTCTTGACATGTGTTACTCCTTTGTTGTTGCATACTATGTTTCTACAAATGAAAGAGTCACAACAAGTTGTTTCTTGGATGCCCATGATAGTGCTCTTGTTTCAAAGTGAAAATATAACTTCATGTACTCTCCATGTCATCAATGTTGCTTGTGCAATCATTATCTATGTATCTTATGAGTTTGAAATCATCTAACCTTGAGTAGACAATTTCACATTTTTTATGTTCTGCTCACATATCTCAAGATTATTTATCTTGATTACCAATGAGATCCTTTTGGAGATTCCATGAACTTTGAAATACGACTCACACTATACATTATGTCTAGCCTTATGGGTATTAAGTACATTAGACTACAACTCGTTTTTATATAATTTTATATTCACATCTACTCCCTTGTCATCTTTTCTTAGCTTCAAATTTGTTGTTAGTAGTTTTGATGCAGGTTTAATATTTTTTATGTCGAATATTTTCAAAATATCCTTAGCATATTAAGTTTGAGAAATCAATATCCCATGTTTTTAGATTAATTCACTTCAATGTTAATAAAATACTTCATGAAACCCAAATTGGTCATCTTAGATTCCTTTTCCATGGCTCCCTTGAAAAAATCTATTGATAAATCACTTGTGAATATCAAGTCATCTAGATAGAAACAAACAATTAGAAGTTGATTTTTTTCATTCATTTTTGTTAAAGTGTAGGCTCATTGTTGCTTCTACTAAAGCCATTTTGTAAGAGGTAAGAGTCAATTATACTATAACATGCTTTAGGATCTTGCTTGAATCTATAGATAGATGCCTTGAGTATATAGATCTTGTCTTCATGGCCTAAGATCTCATATTTTGGTGGCTCCTCCACATTTAATTCTTCTTCTAGGAAAACATTCAAAAATTTAGATTTTACATCCATTTGGTATTACCCACCACTTGTTTTGAGTTGTTATTGCTAATACTATTGTTACTATATATCTAGTCAAGTTGTTAGGGAAAATGTTTCATTATAGTCTACTCCAATTTGTTGTGAAAACCTATGAGATATCCCTACTAAATCTAACCCCAAAAACTCATTTTTCAGAGTGTTGACATTTCATCAAACAGTTGTTGTGCAAACTCATGAATTCTAATTTTCTGACTGTTGTTCTAATTTTCTGAGTTTTTTTTTATTGCTTTTGATGTTTGGTTGAGTGTTTTCAATGCCAAAAACATAAGGAAATGCATAGAATTGATATATAAATGATTACACAACATAAATTGATAAACCAACTTCCATTTATGCCATTAAATTAAAGATATAAGGTCTAATTAAAATGATAGTTATGTCTGATATGAAAATTATCAGACTATAACAACTCTATTAAACCCAATACAAATGAAAAATTTGAATACCCAATATGCCAATAACATACCCGTTCTATGCCAACATGAAAATGCAATGTATGAAGGCTGATATGAGCATGATAACAATGGTAGAAGACTGAAATAGAATGTGAAATATGTAGCTATAGGTCTGATCATTGTTATGGAAGTGCTGATATGAAATCGGTTGCCAAAATCAACTTCAAATGTCCATGAAACCCCTTCCAAATTATGGTGCACAAACTAGAAATGATACGACTAGTATGGAAGATGTCAAATCCTCAATGTAAACTTGTCAAATGACTGGAATAAATTTGCAATGATGATTTTCCCACAAACCCTAGGTGCACTTGGCCAAAAATTGTACAGCCAACAAGTAGAATGCAAACATGTGATAATATTGGCATGGTTGAGACTTGATCTATCAATGGGTGCACTTGATATGAAGAAATATGTTGATATAACATTGGTACAAACTCAGGCCTAAAAATTGAACACTTGAAACTCCTCTATTGAAGCCCAAATGAAGACCCAAGGTAGGTCCTCCTCAAAGGTAAACTGGGTTCTTGTCCAATTCACGATAACCCTTGTAAGTTTTCATTCCCATAAGACTAAAACCAAGCTTCAGAGCTCAAACTTGCAAGTGCTGATATGAAAAATGACAAATGAATGCCAAAATAGAAGCCCAAAATTCACTTTATAACCTCCCATGAGTTTTTTTATAAAATATAATAAAATATTCCTCCTCAAGGGTCTTTCCCTCATCAAAAGAAAGGGCCACTTTTTAGAAACAACTTTGTTTCACTAGGATGGGGGCACTTTTCATTATTCACTTTATAATTCTCTGTTACTATTCACTCTTACTATTCCATTAAAACAAACTTTAATATTTTTAATTCATCCTTGGATGGGTATGTATAGGATCATCATGGAAAAAACAAGCCCTTAAGTGGCAAAAAATTTAGAAAAATTAGTGTTAGGAAACTTGACGTAAAAAATTGAATAATTTATCTATATTATTTCAAAAATATGTAAGAATAGAATCTGTAGAAAATTGAATCTAGTTTCTAAACTACTAGGTTTATATAAAAATAAATAAAATCTATTTGGTGAAAATTTGAAATTTCAATGCAGTAGTACTTAAATTTCAGGTAAAAAATAAGTAGGTGTTTGTCTGACCACCCTAACCATAATAAAATGATAATATTTTTTATAATATTTTATATATAAGTAGAGGACTCATGTCCAGATGTGATGCATATTTTTTGTAATTTTTTTCCAAGTAAATAATTAATTATGAATTTTGTATTACAACTTTAAAAAAATATAAAAACTCGTATGTCTGACCACCTTAACTTGGTAAAAAATTCATGAAATTTAATTTTTCATTTTTTAATCCTATATTATGTGAAGCATAGAATGTGATGCATGTTTTAGATTCAAAAAAGTGAAACCATTTGAAAGTTATAGATGTTTTTCAATCAACCTATCGATCAGGACTTTAGTCATAATTCTAATAGAAAATGAATAATAATTATTTATTAAATTCAAATTAAAACATAATTTATATTGGTGGAAAGTTGAGAATCTCCTCTAAAAACCCTTTTCGTTTCATCAATTTTGGGTAAAAAAAAGTCATCAGCCACATACCCTATAAATACCCATAATATTGCCACTTTTTGGCCATCATGATCCTGCACATACTAGGATTCAACAACTGAACTCCAAATTGAAAAGCTTGTAAAGCTCCTAGCTATGCTCCAGACCCCTCGGTTGGGTCCCATAACCATATTACTGACCTACAAGAACCCTAATAGTAGGCCAACCTCTGCTAGTCTGAGCTGCCTAAGGAAGGGACATCATAGTCCTCCCTTCCTGGGATTGCTTTCCCCCAAGCAACTACAAAGTTGGATGTTGAAGTATCATCTCTCCTTCCCATGTGGCATCCTCCAACAACAAGTCCTTCCATTGTACTAAATATGCCCTGATAACTCTGCTATCACCTAACACCAAGTCCACAAAAGATAAGGTATCATAACTGTACAACACTTAGAAGGGATTCATACCAATCAACATGTGATGCGTAGTATTACAACAATACTTGCCCAAATACAACCATTACACCCAAGCCTTTTGTTGTCCTAAAACATAGTTACATAGATAACCCTCAAGCCAACACTAAACACACTACTGTTCCACTCTGATATATAGTGACATCTGTGTACCATAAACTATGAATCAACCTCATGGAATCCATGCAAACACCATGCACCCATAGTGGATCATGCTGAGAAGAAATCCTCACCCAAGCTAATTTTTACCCCAAAAGGCATAATAATGCTTGCCAACGAACCAACAAAGTCCCCTGCACACTCTGCTAAAGGAATAACATCATGCCTGGCAATGGGAGTATCCCCCTCAAAAGAAGATGTCAACTAACTCCCAAATCTTTGTGGCTTGTAGCCTCCAAGTCCAACAACATTCATACACCAAGGAGTCTTCGAGTGTCCAGTGAGTGCAGTCTCACCAACATCAAACTGGAAATCACTGTCCAACCCAAAAAGTGGATTGTCATAAGTCCTATCGTCACACATCTCAAACAATGGGTTATCAATACAAGAATTGTAACCAAACATACTAGAGTTACACCACTCTCCATCACTCTATGATTCATGATAGGCCACTTGCACCAAATCTCTAATTTCCCTATGCTAATACAATCAATATTGAATGTCAGAAAAAGTGAAGCAACACACTATGGTCCTAATGGAGTAGTGCATTCAAATCAATGTTGGGGACCCAAATGAACCCTAATAGGATACAACTCCATCTACTTGAATCATTGCCCCGTGATGGACTAATACCCAAGTCACAATCTGACAAGTTGCCAGGATCCCAAATGTTGTGGTGGAATGCACTAAGATCAATTCTTTGCACTAATCGAAAACAATGGTATCCTCCATCCTTGTAAGACCCTATCACTCTATGTCACAACTGCCACCATCGATGCATTTGATCACTAGGCCTGTGGGTTATGGACCCAAACAACTGCCATAAAAGATGAGTATCTCCTAACTCATCTGCAAATGTTGGTGTCCCCACAATACTCCAACTGCCAAGGCTAGAAGAAGAGTGCTCTTGACACCAACTCATAAAGCCTGTTGCACTAATCAATGCAATTGTGGAGGGCTAATCCCTCTCATCACTGAATCTCATCTGATCAAACCTTGCCTCTCTATCTTGTGTTCCAATAATACATCCATCCTAGAGAAGTAGTAAAGGGATTTTGTCAGATATCACTCCATCCCTTGCAGAAGGGAGCACCTCATACTACATATTCACCCCTCTTATATGTCACATAGAGCATCAACTCATTTGGAAGTGGGATGAATAAAAAGGAATATGTGAATATCACAATGAAATCACTATGAAATGCACTAAGGGATTATGAGGGAAGTCTAAAATCAACACTATCCAAAATAGGAGCCTCAAAACTTGAAGCATAGGGTGTAAAAGTTGCTTCAACACAGGCTGATTGCTCCCCATGACTAACTAAAATTGTCTCACCCTACTCTACTCCTATAGCCATGTCATAGGTATCCTCCATGGTAGTAGATCCACTACTACTACTAGCTACCTCATCCCTCTTAGCATCAATGAAAGTGGACATTTGGGCCTCTTCCCTCACGAGTGCACCATACAACTACCCAACAAACATGAAAGCATAACCTTTGCCTGTAAGAAACTGCATTGCATTAGATCTTGTCTTGTCAAGCACACGTCTAACCAAGTGTAAGATGGATGCCTAGATTCCATACTTATGCTCATCTAGTGCCACATTAGACTGAGTTATCCCAATGAGGTACTCGATCCATCTATCTACCTTATCATATTGGCCTAAGAATCGTGCCACCTCCTCCACTGCTGAATACTTATCCTCAAGGAATAAGCCAAGAGGTGTAGCTTGTTGCAATTCATGCATGTTCTCTACCAAAGCTCGGACTACACGGCTGCAAGTGGCATCATTGTGTGGAGTTTTTGACTCTACAACATGAAGTTTGAGACCCTTAATGAGGAGTAACTCTTCCTCATCTAAATCTGATTCCAAATCAGCAACATGTTCATTTACTAAAGTTGATTTTAAATCATGCACATGGCTGCCATCAACATCACAATGTGAGCATGCACCATTTCCTTCCTGAACCTCATCATGTAGCTCTTCTTTTTCCTCATTTCCTTGTCCCTTAATCTCATGCACAACATACGATTCTTGCCCATCCAAAGAGGTTGCAATAGAAGACTGATTTTCTGATTTCTTTGGTGAAGCATGAACCAAACTCAACTCCATGCTCAACTCCTCAATCTGATTTTCTGCCATAAGGGGAGTCACTTGAGAGTCTTCCAAATATTTTCTAGTCTTCACTAGCTCTGTAGTGAGTTGATCAATCTCTTCCTCTTTCCTCCTCAATGCATCTGAATATATGACACCCAAATAAAGTAGGTGATCTCTATCATAAAGAAGGGCTAAATAATTATTTTTCATACACTCCATGGTCATCTTAAACGATTGCAAATCAGAAAAAGATGAAGCCTCTTCAATGCCACTATGTCTCCCCTCCAGTTGGACCTTCCATAGGTAATTTCCCACCAACTTATGGGAATGATCAAAATGGGATAGCGCTGCAACAATTTTATCTTCACCAACCTTAAGTTGGTTCTCCAAATCATGCTTAGGGACAAAGGTAAATTCATTAGTTGAAGTAGTGGGCTGCCAATGGAGAGCTTGAATCTCATCAAAAAATAATTTGAAAGTGTCTTCTTATTGGTCCAAAACTAAGGCAGCATTAGTTCCCATCACAAACTCCTCACCATCACTCCAAAAAGTGGTCTCAATGGATGATGATTCACTATCCTCATGCATAGAGGTAAGATCACTCTTAGGACTATCAAAAGAGTCCCCAAGCATAACCTCCATGTTTCCTACTAGGATACTCATGCAACCCTGTCCTATAGGCTCTCCTGTTTCTCCCTCTCTACCTTCTGTAGGATCAACTGGATGAAGATCAATTGAAACAGACCCAATCTCTATATTGCTACTCCTTGCTTCCCTTGTTGACATTTCTTTGCTATCTTTTGATTTTTATTCATGTGTAGGTGATGTGACATTATTGGAATCAACTATCACACTAGAAAATGTTTTATGATCACCCAAAGAGTCCATTCCATTTCTATCCAAAGCACTGGCATGAACTATGCTAGCCTCTAATGTAGGAGCCTCTTGTGAAACCTCTTGCAAGGATGATGTAGACAAATCATTACCCAAGGCTGTCCTAATGCCTTCTTGATTCAAATCACCATTTCTATCTAATTCATCATATAATTTTTTGCATACGTCATTGGAACTTGAAGACACCCAATCATTCTCATGAAGAGTTGTATCAACCATGTGTGAAGATTCTCTAAACAATTCATAAGCTATAGTGTGATATTCCATCCTTGCATGCTTAGTCTTGTGGAAAAGATTTGGGGGGTAAGTGCACAAAGTTGAGTCCACGAAACGTGGAAGTTTTTGCCTTAGGCAAAAAAATGAATTCGGCTTCCAAAAAACGGGATCCCGCTTTTTAATAAACGGGATCCCGTTTTTAGCAGGCAGGATCCGTTTTCGAAAAAAAAGCGGGATCCCGTTTTAAAATTTCCATTTGGAAAATTTTCAAAGCGGGATCCATGAAGGCCACCAAAACGGAAATTTCAAAATAGAAAGTTTTAAAATGGGATCCCGTTTTGAAAAATTTCCAAAATGAAAAACTTCTAATTTTTGAAAACTTTCCATTTTTGGAAGAATTTCAAAATGGGATCCCGTTTTGTAAAAGCGGGATCGTTCGATAAACATAAAAATGGCATTTTTTATGAAGCGGGATCCCGTTTTGAAAGCGAGATCCGTTCTAATGAAGCGGGATCGTTTTAAAGCGGGATCCATTTTTAAATTATGAAATTTTAGTGGGTTTTGGCTTGTTTTTTGGTTCGGGAAATGGCTTGGGGACCCGAACCTAAGCTTTGGACCTGGTTTGACCTACAACTTGAAGGTCCTATTAATGTCACAGGAAAATAGTGACTTTGGACATATGTCTAAAGACCTATTTTGCTGAATTTTTTTACGAAATTAAAACCTATTATAGATGAGGCGGTCTGATTCAAATATGTAATTTTTTAATAATTTGATTATTTTTTCTATTTTCAATTAATTTCTAATGAAACTAGTCCATAAACTTGAATTATCGAGGTTTTTAGTATTTTAATAACTTTTGATCAACATAAAATTTTGATGAGCAGTTACGAGAGCAAAATTAGGACAATTCTTTTCAGTTTTAAAAAAAATTCAAAAATGATAAGTTTAGGTCATCTTATCGTTAATGGCATGATGATTTTTCAAAATGACAAATATGCCTAATAAATATTTAATAAAAAAAAAAAGTATTCAATAAAAAATTATAAAAAAATATTAAAAGCAAGCTTTAGTGAGTCACAAAACTTTTCCCAAAAGGATTTATAAAAATATGATAATTTAGGTCAAAATATGGATGTCGTACACATGCATGGTATGGTATAAAAAAGTGACTTTTAAACAGTGGTTTTAGAAACACCTATTGAAATTCAATTTTTACAATCTGGGTATTGAAATAAATTACATATTTGGAAACTAGACTCCGAGTACTACATTTTATGATTAGTGAATTTTTCGAAGATTCCATCTCTAAGTGCTTCAAATTTTAAGGTCAAAGTGTCAAATTCTAAAAATCAGGGAAAACACTTCCACTTTTTGGCCAAAAAGTGGACTCAACTTCTTGCACACACCCTGGGTGCATGTCCATGTAGTTCTTGAAAGGAAAATTATCCTTAACACATTGAGGAAGAATGGTATACTCCTCAAATATGGTAATCACCACCGCTTCTTTGTTTTGTGGTGTTGGGCTTTTGCTAGTAGAAAGTGAGGTTGATCCTTTAGAGAGTCCCAACCTTGAAAGTGAATCATTTAAATGCTACAATTTTTGTATGGTCTTCTATTGTGTTTGATCAATTTCTTTCCATGCCCATTTATTGCCAAACAACTTTTCCATGATGACTTTTTTCATTGTCCCAACTGAAGACCACTGAAAACCAAATCCAAACTAACTTGTGCACAACTGATTTCACACCAATTGAATGAAATCATTACCCAACAGGCTGGCAGGAATATGGTTCTGATACCACTGAGATATCCCTACTAAATCTAACCCCAAAAACTCATTTTTTAGAGTGTTGACATTTCATCAAACAGTTGTGCAAACTCATGAATTCTGATTTTCTAACTACTATTCTAATTTTCTAAGTTTTGTTTGATTGTTTTTTATGTTTGGTTGAGTTTTTTCAATGCCAATAACATAAAGGAAATGCATAGAACTGATATATAAATGATTACACAACATAAATTGATAAACCCACTTCCATTTATGCCATTGAATTAAAGATATAAGGTTTGATTAAAATGACAGTTATGTCTGATATGAAAATTATCAAACTATAACATAGCTATTAAACCTAATACAAATGAAAGATTTGAATACCCAATATGCCAATAACATACCCGTTCTATGCCAACATGAAAATACAATCTATGAAGGTTGATATGAGCATGGTAACAATGGTAGAAGACTTAAATAGAATGTGAAATATGCAGCTACACGTCCTACAGGTCCGATCGTTGTTATGGAAGTGTTGATATGAAATCAATTGCCAAAATCAACTTCAAATGTCCACGAAACCCCTTCCAAATGATGGTGCACCAACTAGAAATGGTACAACTAGTATGGAAGATGTCAAATACTCAATGTAAACTTGTCAAGTGGATGGAATAAATCTGCAATGATGATTGTGCCACAAACCCTAGGTGTACTTGGCCAAAAATTGTACAACCAACAAGTAAAATGCAAACATGTGATAGTATTGACTTGGTTGAGACTCGATCTATCAATGGCTACACCTGATCTGAAGAAATATGTTGATATAACATTGTTGCAAACTTAGGCCTAAAAATTAAACACTTGAAACTCCTCCAATGATGCCCAAATGAAAACCCAAGGTAGGTCCTCCTCAAAGGTGAACTGGGTTCTTGTCCAATTCATGACAACCCTTGGGAGTTTTTGTTCCTAGAAGATTGAAACCAAGCTGAAACCCTTCTTCATAGCTCAAACCTACAAGTGCTAATATGAAAAATGACAAATGAATGCCAAAATAGAAGCCTAAATTCACTTTATAACCTCCCATGAACTTTTTTATAAAAGATAATAAAATATTCCTCCTCAAGGGTATTTTCCTCATCAAAAGAAAGGGCCATTTTTTAAAAACAACTTTGTTTCACTAGGATGGGGGCACTTTTCACTATTCAATTTATAATTCTCTGTTACTATTCACTTTTACTATTCGATTAAAGCAAACTTTAATATTTTCAATTCATCCCTAGAATCAATAATTGAACTCCAAACTGAAAGGCTCGTAAAGCTCCTAGCTATGCTCTGCATCCCTCTGTTGGGTCCCCTAATCATACTGTTGACCTATGGGAACCCTAATAGTAGGCCAACCTCGGCTAGTCTAAGCTGCCTAAGGAAGGGACATTACAACCTATTTTCTACTAGCCTAGATTTATTCATCTCCTTTTACATTAAATGTAGTCTTGTGGACCCACTAAATACTCCTAGATCATATATTTTCCTTCTAGAAGATCCACTAAATCTCATGCATGATTATTCTGTATAAAATCAATCCCTTCACCCATGACTTGAGTCCAATTTTCATCTTCAATTGCTTCTTCAAAATGAATTAGAATACCTACTTGTGAAAACAACACAAAAAGTGAGAAAAATAGCATTGTGATTTCCTTCATTTTGATCGTAAATATCCCTGAAACAAATTGTTTTCTACCTCCTTAGACTTGCCAATGTTGGATTTGACAAATCACTTGAAGTAGATCCTAAAGAATTTGAACTTGATGGTTTTGCACTAATAACTCCTATTGTAAGAGGTGTCACTTTAGTTGCACCTTGTGATATCTATGGTTTTTGATTTGATGGAGTGCTTGTTTGAATGTGTGAGTATGTACTACTTGATGGAGGTTCCACTTGTAGACCACTTTATTAAGCTTGAGGGGGCATGGAAAGAGGCATCAAAGAGGTGATATCTTTACAATCTATAATTTTCTATCACGTCTTGTGATAAAATTGCTATGTACTATTTTTTAAAACTTCCATCTAGTGATTCTTCTATGAATTGCACATCTAAATGTTAATTATCACTTTTCTAGTTATTGGATTATAGAATTTGTAATCTTTTGATTCCAAATTGTATCTTACAAAGATATTTTTTCCCCTTATCCAATTTCTTTCCCAATTTATTTGGGATGTGTGCATATGCCACACATCCAAACACTCTAATGAGAAAAAACTATGCTTTTTTCCACTCCATGATTATTTTGGAATCATATTCTTGATACTCTTAGTTAGGTATCTTTTCATTATGCAGATTGAACATGTTTCAACCTCTGCCTACTACTTGTTCAAGACAAATTTTTGACCTTGAACACAATCTTGTCCACATCCATTTTTCATTTTATTCTTCTTTTTTTTCCAAGCTCTTAATAATATAAATATGCTCTACTGTTCTTACCACCTCGTACCATAGTTTAATGAGAATGTGACGTTTAGTGGGCGACTATCATGCCTTGATAGATGATAGTCAAGATTTGCAGAGCACGTACATTTAATAATAACTTGACTGATCTCTATGCATTAATGATACGAGGTCGGTATTGTACGTTGGTAAGAAGATAAAATGAAAATACAGCAAACAGGAGTATAAAACAACAAAATTCGACGCAGCATCGTACTCAGATGAGGCAATGGCTATAGCGGCGACAATTTGCACCGACCTATGGATGTATATGCCATGCCCTCCCCCTGCATACCCCTCTGACCGTCCGTGTGCTGCAGTAGGCCGTATTTGCAAGGAGTTTTTGGTTTACGGTGCCCAAAAAATATCTTTTAACTTATTTTTTATTAAAATTTATAGTATTAATTTATATTAAAAATATCAAAATTTAATATTTAAATTAATTTAATAATTTTTTTTTGAAAATTTAAATACTTTTTATACTATGTATTTATATATATTTTACTTTAAAATAAAATTTTATTAATATTTTAAATATTTTTTATAATTCTAAAATTATAGTTAAATATTGAAAGTTTTGAATGAAAAACATAAAATAAATATAAAAATATTTAATAAAAAATAAGATAGAAAGTAAAAATATTTAAATTTAACATAAAATATTAAAATCTTGTATATACTATTTCTATTAATTCAATTTAAATATTCAGATGTTAATGTGTTTAATATAATTTGATATTTTAAATTTTGATTAAAAAAATTAATTTCTAAATTTTTAATTTGAAAGACAATAAATCAACAAAGAATGTATTTAACAATGTCATAATTAATTAACTCATTGCAATAATATTAATAATATAAACACTTGAATAAATATAATAGTTTAATATTGTCATCTCTTTAGATGGATGTGTTTAAGATAGCCATAATATTAAATTTTAAGATGTTGATGTATTTAAAATAACTATAATATATTATTAAGAGCTTGTGAAATAATATCTTTTCGTTGGAGGAGCTGCAGACGGGGTGGGAGCGGCTACGAGAGGGAAGGGGGCAGAAGATGGCGGGGTGGGAATGGGTAAGGGAGGGAAGGGGGCAGGAAATGGCAAAGGAGGAGATGGCAAGTTTGGCAGGGGTGGAGCGTGTGGGAGAGGAGGAAAATAAAAAGGAAGAGGAGGAGTTTTTAGTAGCCATGGCGGAAGGAAAATCTTCTTTGATTTTGCATCACTGTATTGGCATGAGGAAGAAGGACGAAAGGCTAAGGGTGGAGAGCTGTAAGTTAAAACTCCATTGGAATTGGAAGCCAAGGTGATGTCAGATGTTGTTGCGATGGAGGGTACGTTGCAGGATTCTTCTGGACTGCTCACAAGGCGCACCCCACATCGTGAATGAACAGCCGAGGGGCTTAACTCCACACTGAACTCTCCATTCTCTCCTGTTTTTCCTTCAACTGATGTGCTGCCCATTTTCAGTTTCCTCTTCATGTTGCACTCCACAGCAACCACTGCACCTGTTGCATTGCAAATCCCATTTGCTTACTTTGTTAAACATGTCTGCTATTACATATTTAGCAGTAATTTGATATGAAAGAGTATATTCGAAAAAATAGTAGAATAAAATCACGTCGGATCACAACA
>VDFB02000003.1:64858081-64955015 GCA_007258455.2 Sequoia sempervirens | reverse complement strand
GTTAGATCTTATCTATTAGTGTGATCCATCACCTAAGCAAGTCAAAGCTTAGAATGTGTTGTTTAAGCCGAAATATTTCAAATGGAAACAATTGATCACAACAACATCAACTTCTAAACTCAAACAGTGTTACAAAGAAGAAAACAATACGTAAAAATAACATCAGCTTCTGAATTGAAACAACAATTATGTCAATGGACATTTCATCTATTGATGAAGTTGAATGGTTCTGAATGAACCTACTAAAGATCAAGTCTCAATGAGTGCAAAGTCCCAACACCATAAAGGATAAGCTTAGGATTGTACCCCAAACAACTTTTGACAAAATGGATTACAACATCATAACACATAACAACTTATCAACAATAACATGAGTATTTGTGACCGACATTTGACCAATTACAAATTTAGCACCAGCCTAGAATTTGATGGTCTATTTGACCATTTTTTGCATTTTAGACCTATATTACAACTTTAAAATTTATTATAAAACTGTAAAAAATTATTATAGACAATATTATATATATGTGTATAATGTTTACTATAAAAATATAAATTAGTTTAAAATATGACCGAATATAATTCTTTCTAAATTTTTAAATTTTTAACGAATAAATTTAAAATTTTGATTTATTTTTAATATGAATTTAGAAGCTTCTAAGAGTAAACTGAAAATCTTTTCAAAATAGAATATAATTGTTTTTTAACTTTTAACATATTTTTAACAAGATTTATTTTTAATATAATATTATTAATACTTGACTTACATACGAATATTTATATCTGCTAATTGAATTACATCGTAACTACTTACCAACAATAACATGAATATTTGTATCTGCCAATTGACGTTCGCCACATGTGTCACAAAAGACTTTTCCCTTCACGACAACATTTTGTGGCTGTTCAGCAGAGCTTTCCTTGGCCAAACAGGTGAAGCACAAGATGCTCAAGAGAGTTGTTGCGATACCAAGAGTGTATTTAGAAGCCATGGCTAACAGTAACACCCTTGAGTTACTGTTGATGCCCCTCTCTCTTTATACCCGCTACTGCCTTGGCTCTGCAAGATTTTCTATGCATTGGAATGTTCTATTCGATTTCCAAAACCAAACAGTGTATTATTTTCCGTCTATGTGTACCTAAACTCCTTGCATGCACCTAATTGTACAGGAAAATAATCTCGTTCCATCCATTCTACCTAATTACCTTAAAAATTAGGCTCTCCTGTTTACAATCTTTCAACAGAGATTTCAATTTGAGATCCGTTAATACTTTTTTTTGGCTTCTTACTTGTAAGAGAGCTTATTGTCACACAATATATTATATTAACAACTTGGTGGAATTAATAAAAAGTAGTTAAAGAGTATTATTAGATGACTGATAGGTATATAGAAATAATTTTATTGGTCGTAAAATGATATATATAGATATGATTAGAGAACTTACATAACATCATTAAGTGTTTTCATTGATATTATATTGATTAAGTATCATCATCAATATTTTATTATCATTATAATAGATAGATATGAGTGCAATTTGATGAGTTTATTGGTCGAGTTATTAGAACTCCATTAAAGAGGTCACATATTCTAAATAAGAATATATAAAATTAAGATTTTAAAGTGGTGTTTCTTATATTGATATCGCATAACACTTCTATCATATATTTATTATTTGAGAGCCTACTAGAAAACTAAAGAATGAATTATGCTCCATTACGGGTTCAAGCATTGATGATTCATATTTTTCTTTAAATCTCAAGTTGTTGCAACTATAAGTTGCTACAACCACATACAAAGATATGTCAACAATCATGTTTAGTTAAAATTTCATAATTTAAAATGTAATATTACTATCACCTACAATTATGTTATGTAAATTGTATACATCATGATTTGTATAGAATTCAACAATTTTAAAATGTATGTTCATGTTCTCATCCAATTTCATATGAATTTTATATTATAAAATAGATTTTTGTCTCGATATGCAACCATAAACAATGCAACAATAAAATTGAAACATCTTAATGTAATCGTTTGACTCAATTTGTCTTTTTTTCTTTTTCTTTTTAACTTCAATATAGATATTTTTTGTTACAAAATAGTCGAACTAAACTAGTTTTGAATATGAATCAATAAAAAATTTAAAAAAATCATCATTCTTCAACCTAGTAGCATTTTATTAATCATTACCTTATTTATCCTTAATGGTGTTTGGAAAGTAGAACATTACAAGAAAAAAGAATAATATTTTAGGCTAAAGACAAAATCTACTAAAGAGGCTTAAATAGTTGATGTATAAATAGTGTAAATGGAATCTAGAATGAATCTACATGCAATGATATATATATTTCATAGTTATTTGAAATGGATCTACAGTTTTAAATGGTACATGTGATAAGATATATATCTCATTTTCAAGACAAATAAGATATTTGGGAACATAAGATACTTTGATTATTAGTATCAATTATTGTACCTATAGATATATTGAAAATTAATAAATCTTATCATGTAGAAAAAATAGAAATTTCACAAAATATTATTCCTAAAGTAAGATTATTCAAACAAACATGATGATTTGAAATATGTCTAGACTATAAGGGATTGAGGCGTGGTTTTCTGTTTCTGGCTAATGGTGTGTTCATATGTGGTATGGCTATTGTTGGCGAAGCTCCTTTTGGATTTTCTCATAAGCTACTTCTTGAGTTCTTAGAGTTGTTTTCTTTTGCTTTTGGCTCTTTCTGTGGTGCTTTCTATTGGGTTGCCCTCTTTGGCTCTCAGAATGCTTTCTCTCTATGTTTAATGAATGTTGGGCCACTGCTACTGGCTTTGTATGATGGGTGGTATGGAGGCACTCTGGAGTATTGGGTTTGTCTATGCCCAAATTGGTGTTGTCGATCCTTGGTGGTATGTAGATGTTCTTTTTCGTGGGTATATGAGTTATGGTCTAACCTATTTTTTATTTGCTTCTATTTGGGGTATTGGAGGTTTCCCCTTTCAAACTCTCTTTGTATGAGGGTTGATTTGTTAAACCTCTCTAAGGGAGCTTTTGCTGCCCTTCCCTATGTTAAGATGTTTTTGGCTGCCCCTATGCTTTATAAGTTCCTTAAAATCCCAAATCTTATGGGTGCTAAAGGGAGCTTGTGCTACCATGATTTCTGGCTTGATTTTGTGGATTGGGATATGCTTAATGTTTTTTATTTTATTGTAATATGCCAACCATTCAATGAAGTAAATTTTTCCTAAGCTTTCACTGCGCGAGTAAATAAACTATGTAACAAACCATTGCAATAATTTTTTTCATTTCTTTATTGAGAATATATGAACAAAGATGCATAAAAATATACAATAAGGATTCCATTTCAATATAATAACTTCACAAAGATGCATAACAATATACAATAAGGATTCCAGGTTGCCTACCAAGGAGAAGCATCACTCAAGCACTTTTCCCCAAACCACAGACTCATATGCCGTCCTTCACACATCTATCATTTAATAGATGGCTCTACCCTTTGAAAAAGAGATTGGTAGAGTAACTAGGTATTGACAACCAACTGACCTTAGTGATGTGTCCTACATGACTAGAACTTGTAAACCCACAATTTAGGTTTATTGTGCAATAATTGGATCATAGTGAATTGACAGTGGAGCCAAAGGAAATCACTCTACTTTGGCCAAAGTGTTCTCACTCAGTACTTTGAGTGAAGGTCATTCTTTTCACTTACACTACTCAAGCTCGATTTGACTTAAGACCACTATAATCTATGCATAGGTATTTCCTCCAATGAGTAATCTTTAACCCCAAAGATAGCCTATCACCATTCCTACAAACATAGGATATATCTACTTTACAAAGTAAATGTACAAGCTCCCTCCCATAAAGGACATACAACCCTAGGAGTAATTCACTGAATAAGAGAGCTTATTGTCACATAATATATTAACATGGTGGAATTAATAAAAAGTAGTTAAAGAGTATTATTGGATGACTGATAGGTATATATAAATAATTTTATTGGTCGTTATTTTATATTTAAGAATTTATTTTTGATTGATAAAATGATTTATGTATATATGATTATATAACTTTCATAATATTGTTAAGGACTCTTATCGATATTATATTAACTAAGTGTTTTGGAATATATATATATATATATATATATATATATGAGTGCAATTTGATTCGTTTATTGCTAAAGATATTTGAAATCCATTAAGGAGATCACTTATTCTAAGTGAGAATAGATGAAATTAAGATTCTCAAGTGAGGTCTCTTATATTGACATCTCATAACACTTCTATCATATATTTACTATTTAAGCAACCCACTAGAAAACTAAAGAATTAATTGTGGTCTATTATAGGTTCAAGCAATGATGATTCATATTTTTTCTAATTTCAAGTTATTGCAACTACACATTGCTACAACCACATACAAAGATATGTCAACAATCTTGTTTAGTTAAAATTTCATAACTTAAAATATGAAATTATTAGTATCACCTACAATTATATTATGTAAATTGTATATATCATGGTTTTGTATATAATTCAATTTTTTTTCTAACTTAGATATGTTCATGTTCTCACCTAATTTTATATGAGTTTATATTAGAAAATATATTTTTGTATGGATATGCAACCATAAACTATGTAACAATAAAATTGAAACATCTTAGTATAATCATTTGACTCATTTTGTCATTTGTTTTACTTCAATATAGATTCTTTATTTTTGTGTTGCAACATAGTTGAGCTAAATTAATTTTGATTATGAAACAATGGGGAGTTTAAGATTTTTTTTAGCCATTCTTTAGCCTAGTAGCCTTTCATGAATCCTTACCTTGTTTATCCTTAATGGTGTTGGAAAGTAGAACATTGCAAACAAGTTGAACAATATTTTAGCCTAAAGGAAAAATCTACTAAAGAGGTTTAAATAGTTGTACAAATAGTGTAAATGGAGTCCAAACTCACTAGAATGAATCTTCATGCAATAAGATATATATCCCATAGTTATCTAGAATGGATCCAAAGTTTTAAATAGTACATGTAACAAGATATATATCACATTGTCAAGACAAGTAAGATATTTGAGAGTGTTGATAGTTCATGCCCCCCGTCTTGGCCATTGATGATAACTAATCTAAGAGATACTAAATGATCCATCTTGCATGAGTTGGTGCCTTTAGATGTTGCATTAATTTTTTTATTCATGTTTATTCAAACACCCAAGTTGAAATATCCAAATTTAGCCGAGTCTTGATTTTTTCAAGATGTCAAAGTTTCGTTGTTGCTCATGTTTGCATACCTTCCTTACCTATCTCGAATCCCTGCTTTCATCCTCACAAAATTAGCTAAGTATTTTTAATTTCATTATTTTATAGTTTTGATGGTGTCCATCCTTCATGCTTTTCCTATCACTCTTGAAACTCCACTTATAGGTCTTGAGAAATTTACTAAGTGTCAAGTTTTTTGTATTTTGGGTTGTCAAGGATTCCCTTACATTCATGCCTCCTTGAAGCATCCTCAATCCCTAAATTCCAAAGTGAAATATTTCCTAAGTATTGTTTTTTTAACCTTTTTGTATGTCTAATTTTTCTTTCCACTCATACCCTTCATTCAAACCCCCAATCCCTGAATTCTAAAACTTAAAAGTTGTTTGTATTATGTTTACCAACCTTTTGGATTGTTGAGGTTTTTGTTTCCATCCTATCATTCCCAACCCTCAAAGCTCAAAATTATTCTAAAAAACTAAGTCCTTGTCTTACAAACTATCAAAGTTCTTCCTCCATCCATCCAACCCCATCGAGCTTGTCATGCCATTCATGCCTTCCCAAAAGGTCTAGTTACTTGATATTTCCATTAGTCCTCTCTAAATTCCATTTATTATTTCAAACTTTTGTGATTTCTCATCCCTCTATCCTTCCCTTTCTTTCCTAAAACCCAAAAGATTTACCTTTCCTCTATTGATATCCTATTGGCATCATCATCTTGTTGGAGTTTCAAAGCGTCTCATTCCCCTTCCTATGGAATATAATTCAAAAGAGGATCAATGGCCCAATGTCTAATGGATCAGTGCTTTGACGAGATATTGGAGGTGGGAATGCTCACATCCTAGGTTCAATAATTATACTAATCGAGGAAACCCATGCCCAATAGCGTGACCAAGGTGAGCATATAGATTTTGTTAAGGAATTGGAGTATTTTATGTTCTTTTTCCTAAGCTTGATGGGAATGAAGATAAGAAATGGCCCAATATTCCACTGATAGCAACAAGGCCACTCAATAATACATTTTTTTTTCCATCTACCACTCTACAATGCCATTAATGAATGCCAACACCTATAACTACTAGATTTCAATATAATGGTGACTAGGAAAGGTTTTTAATACATTTTGGCATGGATCCAAGAGAAGGAATGGTACCCATACCTCAATTATTGTCTACAACCACTTTTCGTAAAGGTTTTAAGGGTTGAGGGTAGAGGGTATTGGGTTGAGGGTAGAGGGTAGACATTTTAAGGGTTCAAGGTTGATGGTTTAGGGTTTAAGGGTTGAGGGTTTAAGGGTTTAAGGGTTTTGGGTATAAGGTTGAGGGATTAGGGTAGAGAGTTTAGTTTGGTTTAAGGGTTGGGGGTATAGGGTTGAGGGAATTAGGGTTGAGGGTAGAGGGTATTGGGTTGAGGGTAGAGGGTAGAGGGTATTGTGTTGAGGGTAGATGGTAGAGGTTTTAAGGGTTTAGGGTTGAGGGTTTAGGTCTCCCATCCCTCTATCTCCCACTCTCTCTCTCTCCCATTCCATTTCCTAGGTCTTCCCCCCCACCCTAATTGAATAACTCTCTCTCCCTCTCAAGTATTACTCTCTCTCATAGGTCCTACTCCCTCCCATGCTACCTAGACTAATATGTATCACTCTAATCCCCTCTCTCACATGATTCCTCTCTGTCAGGTCTCACGTACCTCCCACCCTACCTAGACAAATCTATTTCACTCCAACCCCCTCTCCTACAATCCCTCTCTCTCTCTCTCTCCCCCTTTGGTCTTTTTGTATCTCTCAGGTCTCATCCCTCCCAACCTCTCTCTCATTGTCAGGTCTTTCCCCCCACCCTAACTAGATAATTCTCAATCCCTCTCAAGTCTCTATCGCTCTTAGATCTCACTCCCTACCATGCTACTTAGACCAATCTCTCTCACTCCTATCCCCCCTCTCTCTATCTTAAGTCTCACTCCCTTCCTCTCTACATTTGAAAAATATTTCAAAGCAACACATTTGGCACTCGCGAAATTTGGGGCTCTCCAAATTTGGCAAGCGCCAAATGTGTTTTTAGCTTGAAATGGTAAAATAGGGGTTGACCCCATTATTCAGGTGCACGTGCTTCTGTATTTATCTGGTTCAACACTTTATTCGACTTAGAAATTCATTTTTTATGCAGTTGACTCCCTGTTGTACCAATCTTTGCTTGATCCATCATGCTTTTACCACCAGTTGCATTTTAGACAACATAGAAGAAGACATTTTGAAGTTTCTACATCATATTAGATTATCTCAGGTAATATATTAATTTTGGTAATATTGAGATGCTTATATTTAGTATTATTGTTTGTTTTTGACAATATAAACTAAGTTCCTTTCATGATTTTATTAATCATAACAATTGGACATAGAATTCAACATTGAATTAGAAGGGAAAACTACATAAAAAAGTTTAATTTTTATGAGTTTGAAGAAAAAAATGAAAAAACATAACATAATTTAGAAGAATTAATTTTTTAACTTATATAAACGACATCAACTTAACATAAATTTTCTGGTGAATTCTATTTTAATTGCTTATAGTAGTCCATTTCCAGCATAGCTAGTGGAATTCACTCTATTTCATTTTAGGTAGATGTTTATATTAAGTTTTTTTTTTGTTTCAACAATTTATAGACCATTCATTTGATGATTTTATTAATCTTCATTGTTACACATAGGATTCAACATTAAATTAGATGGATGTTACATGTAAAAGTTTAATTTTTAGGAGCTTGAAGATATACAATGGAAAACATGACATAATAGATTCAAAAATTCATTATTAGTGATGGTTGTGGGAAAACTTTTATTTTCAACTAATTTGGAAAACCTAAGAGATTTTGAGTCAATGTTAATACAATTTCCATTAATTTTTTTGTGCCATAAAAAAATCACCTTCATCATGTGCTCTGATAAATTCAAGTGACTTGACATAGTTTTTAATGCAAGTTTCCATTCATTCATACCATTTACCTTTTTAAGAAATAAAAAATGGGAAAATTTTGTGCAATTGAAAATGCTTATTGTCTTTCTAAGTTACCCTATTTCCAAAGAAATAGTGAATAATTCCAAGATATACCATCACAAACCTTTCTTTGAATTCATCTTCTCCATGTCTTGGTTGGCAATCACAATGTGGTTTTGACAACAATAAGCACAAGATTCTCTAGTTTCCAAAGGTGGCAGCAACTTATACCGTGGGCTTCACACTTCTTTTCTCCTAAGCACTTGTCCAAACTCCAAATAATCCCCTCAAACCCAAGTCTTAACATTTATCAATGCTTACATGAAGCAATTTTTGTACAAATCCCTCAAAGTTCTATGTTTTACACAGTATAGTTGCAAAAAGAAACAAATTGTCCTCACTAACTCACATAAAATGATGATTTAGCAACCATCCTTTTTTCAACACATGCATATAGGCCTACAAAAAATTAGTACCAAGTTTCATATATTTTCACCATTTATGCATCAAACGTTATGGGTTCTTAGAAGCTCGCTCTAAACCCTAGGTTGGGGATAGAAATGTTTGATAAGTCACATTAGTTATGCAATGTAAATTAATTCTTTGAGTTTTAAAGATATGCAATGCAATGTAATCAACGATATCAATATGTTTCATAAAATGCTTGGTGTGTTTCATAAAATGCAGTGTAAATCAGCGGTATGGATATGTTTGAGAAAATGCATTACTTACTTTTCTTGTGGTATGGAGGTAGATGTATATATGAAAAAGTCTAATTTTTTACACTTCAAAGCTTAGGTTGAGGATGAAAATGGAGAAGTCTTCAGAAACCCTTCTGGAATTAGATAGTCCTCAGAACGAGCTATCCAACAAATATAATTTTAATATGTTTTGATTTTACTATGTATTTGTTTTTTTAGTTTTATTAAACATAGGTTCTTCACTGAGAATGGTCTTTGTTCTGCACATTTGGAAAAATAGTAGATTATCAATTTTTTTTTTTGAAAAATATGAGTGCACCAGATATTTAAGTCCTTGATCCAACAAAAAAATAAATTGAATTTCGATATATACAAAAAAATTCATGCGTTATACGGTTATTATATATACGAATTATGGTGGTTTGACTTGAAACTTGATTAAAGAAAAAATATTCAATAAAAACTATCTAATAGCTGGGCTCTAGATATAAATTTAAATCTAAATTTGAAAAGGTGAAATTTTTATCCTTCATGGAGAAAAGGTTATGAAATGTATGGTGTCACTTTTTAAAAATATTTGTTTTGAAAAAAACAGTTTTCATGGGAGATGGAAAAAGAAATTTTCAATACGATTCCAAAAAAAATTGAAAAAATATTTTAGAATCTACAAAAAAAAAAAATGTGATCAGACTCTAGTTTGCATCATCTTCAAATTCCTCACAGTTTAGCTGCTATATGTGCCCGAATGTGAAGATTTAGTTAAAAATAATAATTTCAGTGTCTAGTTTGGCCAAAAATTGTAAACCACTATTGTGGGATCACCCTATGTTACTAGCAGCTTTCAAAGGGATAATGGAACATATGATTAATTAGGACGTGTCTAGGGTTTTACTATAGAACATGAAATTGATTTTTGAGGTGTGTAGCAGTAATGGAGAAGACAACTTTGGTCAATAATGAGTGGAAGGAAAGGTTTCTACTAACAGTGTATAGGATAAAATTTGGATGGAGGTGTTATAGCATAGAAGGGATAAAGAGACAAGACCAAGAGGGGATAATAGAACATATGGTGAAATAATAGAGGGTACAATGGGATGGGATTCAAGTATGATAATGGAACATGGGATGGGCTAGGATGGGATAACAAAATATAGCGGGAACTATTAGAGGTTAATGGGATGGGATTAGGAGGGAATAAAGGAACATAGGGCGAGTTAGGCAAAGATAGTGGGACAAGACCAAGAGGGGATAATGGAACATAAGGTGAAATAACAGAGGGTAATGGGATGGGAATAGAAGGGGTTAATGGAACATAGGATGGACTAGAATAGATTGATTGGATGGGCTAGGATGGTATAACAAAATATAGGGTGGACAATTGCAGGTTAATGGAATGCGATTAGTAGGGAATAATGGAACATAGGGTGAATTAGGAGGTGTATAGAGTTTGAATATACTATATGAAGTGGGAACTTGACTTGTGTGTAGTAATAAAAGAGAAGCGTTATCTAGGATTCAAAATGTGGATAAAGATGGTATAACATAGAATGGATAAAGAAACATAGGGTGGAACATAGGGTATCATGGAACATCTAGGGTGAAATAATAATGGGTACAATAGGATGGGAGTAGAAGGGCATAATGACACATAGGATGGAATAGAAGATATTAGTGGGATGGGCTAGGAGGGGATCATGGAAAATAGGGTGAACTATTAAATGCTAATGGGATTGGATTAGGAAGGAATAAAGGAACAAAAGGGAATTAGGAGAAGATAATGTGACATGATCAAGAGGGGATGATGAAACATAGAAGGGACTAGTAGAGATTAACTGGATGAGCTAGGATGGGATAATAAAACATTTTTAAGGTAAACTATACTAGAGGTTAATGGGAAGTAATTAGGAGGGAATATTAGACCATAAAGTGAATTAGGCACTATCTAAGGTTTGAATATAGGACATGAAGTGGGAACTTGAGGTGTGTAGTAGTAATGTATTAGAGATTTCATCAATAATGAGCAGAAGTAGAACCAACATGTATTGCAAATGTAATCTTTATTGATGATCATAAGTGTATAATGTCCCTCACAAGCCAAGGGACTAACTATTCTAATGCTTATGAAGAAAATACTATACGCTTACAGATAAAAAGAAAGAAATGCACATAAAATCAAAAGGGACCCATCATTTCTTGGAATGATGAATCCCGTTGGCCTTGTCCTGCATCATCTCAGTCTTTCCCGCTTGTCCTACTTTTGTTTGATGCTCTCATTGCTGCTACTAGGTTGCTTGCATCTAAAAAAAAAAGTGTTGTTAGAAGCAATGAAAGGTAACTAATCATAACATGTGCAAAACATTCGTAAACATGTAATCTGATGTCCATAAGCATTAAAATACACAACATACCATAAGTGTCCAGGAAAACAAGAAAAGAGTAATGAAACACACCCATGATATGCTTTGTTTATCTAACCTATTTGTTCCTTGTGCAGATATAGGACAAGTCTTTGTTACTATTTTGATTCAGCTACTTACAACATGTGGGGTAAAATATGACTCCCACGACGATTGAGCCTAACATGCTGCCCTCTTATGTTTTAAGAGGGATAGGAAATTGAGAAACTTGATCAAATCAATGGTAAAATATTCTTGATGCATTAAATCAATATAGAATCACACCAGTTGATCAACTTTCATTATCAGATTCAAAAGATGCAACAAACAATGTGAACTATCAAGAAATTTACTCTTCGTCTTTTCACAATGAATCAAACAATAGGCTGCCATCATGCTAAAAGGGGTAGTACTTTTCTAGATATGTCTTTCGATCTTCTTAAGTGGATCCAAGATCCATTTTAATAAGAAACAAATGATTTATGTGAGCACTGAAGCACAAATGCATCAAGTTCAGTTATAGATGTATCAAGTTCAATTATGCATTCATTATAAATAATCGAGGAGCTATCAAGTCCTGTCTGAAACCATCATGAGTCATATGGAGCAGCAAATAAGAACAAGGATAGTCATGCATTTTTTCATTAAAAGACACAATCCAATTCATCTCACTTCAATCCTATTGAACAAGCACACATCACTTAGGACTACGAGTTGTTAGGTCACCACCATAAATGACATATTTTCACAGTAGGATTAAAGCAAGACAAATGATAGTGAATAATGGTATTCATTAAGCAATCATGATTCAAGAGGTGAAACAATTTTTGGAAGCCAAGGTCATGATGCCAAGTGAGGAATAACGGTGGCTTTTAAGAGTTGACAAATTGCAGAAAGTAGTCCTAGGTGAATAAATAGGACAACAACAATGAATGCATGCTACATCTCATAAACAGGAGAACAACAATGAATGTATGCTACAGGGCAGCAAGGGGGGGTTTCTTGGTTTCAAGGAAGAGCTATCAAGCATTGTAAAAATACAATCAACAGGCTATGAATTTACAATGAACAAAAACTTCATTGAAGATGCATTCACATGTGTCATGAAAGCATCATGTCATGGAAACATGAAAGAAGATCATAAATAGTGGATTTACAAAAGAGAAATTGAAGAGAAGGTGAGTACATGCAATATTTTTTGTGCCTATGAAGACAAATATGTGCATCTACATTAAAAGGAAAATGGCTTCAATACATAGGAAGATCAGTAAGCGCAGTTCATTGAACACTCAAACCATAATGAAATGAACATGCAACAAAATATGCTCCTGTAGTTTTGACATATGAATTAGTTAAAAACATAGTCATTATGAGTAGCCCCAAGCATCATAACAACCTCAAGATTTGATAAAATGAAGGAGAGAGTCAAAATAGCTACCACATGCATCAGGAGACCATACATGGAGGATCAAATAGTGAGAGATGCTCATTCAAGAATTAAAATTAGGCATACTAAACATGTTTGTGTTTTGTATCCAAGATGAATATCATTCTTTTCATATGTTTCTTTTCAAATAGTCAAGTGGGTTGTTTCCTTTCAATAATTCCCAATGCCTTTCATTTAAAGATAAGTAAGCATGTTATGAGGCAACAAGAGCAGCTAGTCATACAAAAGGGATATCCACATAGTCATGTGTGAAAATGCAAACCTATGATGTATACCATGAAATTGTTACATGTATCAAGGTCACATGATAGTTGCAAATGTCAGCCCAACAAAAGAGAGCTGGATATGTACATTGATAAATCAATAATAGAATTCTAGTATCCAAAATAGAGAAAATAAAAATGTCTGCCATATGACAGTAGCCATGATATTAGTTTGGTCAATGAATGAACTGTCCACTCATGTTAGAGAAAAACAAGCCATCGATAATAAAGCATAATACATATGCACTATCACTTGATTAGTCCCAAAATATGCAATCTCATGCTGATGAGAAAGGGACAACAACATGATAGGGAAAAGCAAGCTATGTTTGTAAAAGATCAATCAGAAAATGAAGAGATTGGAATGTAGTCAAGGTTGCTTTTCATCTCTTTTAACATGAAAAGTCTAAACATAGTGATAGCCATATTAAGCTGTGAAGAAAGAATGAAAATGATAATTACAATTGCAATTATGAAAGAAATATAGTCATATTGTTCTTCTTTAATTAAAGAGAAACACTTTTCCATTCTTACTTTACCATGGAGCTAGGAATACATCCTCTTGAAAGAAATAAAAGTCAACAAGTTTCAGAAAAGGAGTCAACCAACAATACTACCAAAATTGTGTTTCATTTAGCATGAGGATAAAAGCAAACCACTTTAAGCATGATAATTATTAAAGGAAAGAAGAAATGCAAGCAAACAATAATTTTTTTTGAAGGCATTTAGGAAAGCACAAGAGTGTTGTGTGAGAACCATATTGTGTAAGGTGAAATCCAAAATGTGGAACAATGATAGGACAAACAATGATAGGGCTTCTTGTTAACTAGGTGAAGAGTTAAAAGGAGTGAGAGGGCTGAGATTATTGAGAATTTGAAAGCCCCTGAAATTACATAGAAAAGGTTCATAGGAAATCATTAAATGCATAGAGTTCACAAGCAAGACATAGTACATTCCAATGTTGCATTTAGAAATACAGAGTAAGCATTCTATTTTCAAATGGAGGTCTTGGAATGATCCCAGAATGGTGTCTTTCAGAAAAGAGAAAAAATGTAGAACCCACTTGGGGTTTCATCAAAAGTCACAGAATGAAGAATAAAATGAGGAGATTTCTCTTTATTTGTATTCATATAATGCACAATGTGGTTCCATGAGGCTGAGCCATGGTCTCTTTCTGAAGGGGAGAAGATAGATATCAAGGGTTGGAGTTATCAACAAAACCCAATTGATTGCTTCATATGGTTGTGGCCTAAGGGAGTTTTCTTCACAAAATGACAAACCCACTTGGGGTTTTTTTATCAGAAGTTACAAATGCAAGACATGGGGAGTTTCTCTATTTTTCTTTCTTCATAAAATACATGTGGGTTTCAAACCCTCTTTCAAGAAATCAAATGCATCAAACCCCAAGTTTTCTCTTGATGGTCACGACCTGAAGAGTCATTTTTATTCACAAAAATAGGAGCCCACTTGGGGTTTTGAATTAAATTCAAATACAGAGAATAAGAAGGGGCATTTCTTCTATTATACCTACAAGAGATGCCATTTAATGGAGAGATACAATTTCTACAAGGGTTTTTTCCCTTTTCTTGCAAAAATTTCAAAGAAAAACTAGAGGCAGAGCTTACAAGATAATTATATGGGGTATGCAAAAGCAAAGCTAAATAATTTCACCATTTTTCCATTGGTTGTAGCTCAAAATGAGCTTTTATTTGCATGAAACAAAGAGAGAAAAGAAAAGTTGTCGACTTGGAGCTTACCTGAGCTCGAGTTGCTCATTTTTACTAAAAATGCAAGTTTGCTTCACCATAGAAACCTCCATTAGAGCTTCAGAAATAATTTCCATGGCAACCAAGAGCAAGCAATAACCACGGAGAAAATGCAATTCAAAAATGCATTAGAAAAGCACAAAGAGGCCGAGGCATTTAAAGTTGAATGGCTTTCAAATGGAGAAGGAAAAGTAAGATTTTGTTAAAGAATCACATTTACCTTGTTTTCCTTGTTTTTGCATAGAAAATCACTTTAATTTGTCATGGAATCAGTCGTGAACCATTCTACAATGCTATCCTTGAAACCCTATGGTGGCTAGAAGAGGAGCTTCATGAAGGTTCGATAAAAAATGAATGCCTTTTGTAATTTTTCCATTGTTTTGTGTTAGGGTTGAACCCTATTGAAAGCCGACCAAAGGTATTTTTTACATTTTTTTAAAAAATTACAAACACAATTTAATGTTTGCCATGGTCAAATGAGGTCTTATGCCTTAGGAATTTTTTCCTTATGTTGCGTTTTCAAAACTTAGGCTATTTTGCCTTGTGATTTCCAAAACCATGTCTTAGTGTATTTCATGTCTCTTTGAAAAATTGATAAGTCCTCAAGACTTATGTGATGCATTAGGTCGAGCCTTGTCTCCTGATTGCATTAGGTTAAAGTGTTATGAAATTTTAATTAAGTGATATTAAGATAACTCAGTTAATGATAAATGATATTTCAAAATGCAAGATAAGGGTGAGTTAGTTCCTTAGAGGGGTTTGAGTTGGCTTAAATGTTTTTACAAGCATTTGGAGTGATTGGGAGATTGTTATTATTTTTGCATTTATTCTGAATTGTAAAACATTATTTACGTGATGTGTTTACAAATCACTTTATTTGATGTTACTCATAATGCAAAATGTTGATGTAATTCAAGGAATAGTGGGGTCAATTATTCTGTATTCTTATTTTGAAATGTAAAATAATTTGGTTAAGTGATGTTATTATAAGTCACTTAATCAAATTATTATCTTATTATGCCTTTGCCAAATGCACCAAAAGTGTGGGTCAAATAGGTTGAAGACATGTGTGAGCAAAATGATTACTAGCCAACATGGAAAAGGTGTGTGGGGTTGTTTTTGACTATTTTTGGAGGGAATGGGCTATTTGGAGGCAGTTTTGTCACATTTTTAGTGTGACTATGATCTTGGCTTTACCTTGCTTCATGTGGAGGACAGTTTGGAGTGATTTTAGAAGGTTTTTTTTGTCCTTTTCTATTGCATCCAACCTGAATCTTCTAGATAGACTTGTGTGATGCAGTTGATTGAATTTTTTCTTAAGTAACTTCAAACTATATTTTTGAAGTTAGTTCTTTCTTTCTAGCATAGTGATAGCTTATTTTGAGGAGTTATCTTTTTCAGCAGGAGAAGTATTGTAACTCAGAGATAGATTTGTTACCAGTGAGTACCTTGAATCAATGATATTGAATATTTTCCTTCTCATTTCATGCTTGATTGTGTGCATCTAGTGGTTGATCAAATTACTTGTGAAATTTAGCTTTTCCTTGTAATTTTATGTCATTGTTAAGCACCTGTTTTGTAGAAAAGTGTATTGTTGCAGGTTATAAGTTGTGTTAGTGAATGCAAATCCTTTTAGTTGTGAAATCTTTTTCTTCTAAGATTTTAAGTTGTAAAACCTCATTATAAGATACTTATGCAAGAATGCATGCAAAAATGAACTATGTAAACCAGGATTTGTCATTGTTTTTGAACTGTGTGCAAGCTATTTGCAAGTCTTAGTTACTTTGGTGAATCACCTTTTAGAAGTTTTTAGTGAATTTCAGTTTATGCAATCTTCTTAATCTTTCCTTAAGAAATCATTAGTTTAGGTGACATCAAAAGGGGGAGCCAACCCATAATCTAGAGGTCTACTTTCAGAATAGGCTACCCACAGCCTGAGAATAGTCCTATGTTGCTCCAAATTTGCTGAGTTTTCCACAACTTGGCTAGAGGGGTGAAAATTTGGATGGTTAACACAACCAATATTTGTGTTTATCATCAATTTTTTAGATTTCTATACACAAAATTATGAAAACTAGCTAGCATTTTTTTACAACACCATTAATGAATAAAGGCTACCTGAGTGAAATTTGTTCGAGGACATGAATTGTGAGGTGTGGAGGTCGAAGGTCCACCAGGAAATTATTTTCCATCCAAAGCATGTTATGAGACAAACATTCAAATATAACATTCAACTGTTCAAATGCAATAATAATATCTTTAATACGAGTTGCATACCTGTGGACTCAACGTCAAGAATGAATAAGGTTCTACAGGAATGGAGCATGTCTCATGAACACTCCGACCCTGAAATTTCATCATATTGATATTCTAACAATTTAGTTATTATTAAATTTTAAAATATAATTTAATAAACAAATTAAATGAACTTGCTGAATTTTTCCTGATTATCAATGTCGAATGTTTTATTCAACAAATTTTCATTTGTGAAATCGATCTCCTCTGAAATTGATGTAGGTTGTGTAGTTGCATCCAAGCACTCTGATAATCGTACAGACAAACAACACCACAAGTGCCACAATGGTGGGGTGGAACTCAGTGCCAACTCGTCTCCACATTAGGCTCTACTAGAGGCCTCACACACTATATAATGGTCTGGGTGAGTAAGCTAATCAACTCTAGTGTGTCCACCTCTACACTATCCTTAACCATGGAAGGAACATCGTGCATTAGGTTTGTCATGTGTGGAGCCCCCACCTCTACCTTGAAAGTCTAAGATGTCAAAATAGTTTGGCATCTTATTGAAGACAAACTTAGAATAGAGTTTCCTCAAAATGTATTGTGGTACCTCATGGTTATTGCATGGAGGTTGGTCAAATACCATCCACCACCGCTCCCAAAATTTATTTTTAATTAATTCATGGTGGCACGAATGGATGGGGAACCTCCTGCATGCATGAGACAGAGGTGCATTTGTTCTTGGGTCTATAAATTGGGCACAAAAGTCAGCTTTGCTAACTTTTTGTTTTTTCACATCTGCATATGACAAACCACTAGCATAAAATTGTCTCATCTCATGCCTCTTATTTGACCAAAAAATTATTTTCTCTCATTTCTCCTACATGAGATACAATTGACTTCAATGATTCGACAATCCCTCTCCTATAAGGGTGGGTTTTAGCATGCTCGGTTAATCTTCCAATTAATTGTTCAATGTCTCTTTTATTGTTTTCAATTTGATTTAGGATATTTTCTTGTGTTCTTGTATAAGAGGCTCTTTGTGAGGGGGTGATTGTGAATTCTCAATGTTTGGAGGTCGAGATTCATTCCATGAGAATTAGAATAAAGTTTTATTAAAAAAATCTATTTCAATCAACATTTTAAATCAATTTTGAAATAAAAACAATAAAAATACATAGCTCTTCGCAATCTTCAACCTCTTTAACATGTTGGCACTATCCTTGTGAAGAATTCCAAGCTAAGAGTGCAAAAAATGGAAAAGATTTGGCGAGCACAAGCTGCAGAGCTGAAAGCCTCCAAGTTAGGCCGTGGGTTGAAAAGAAAATGAGGTTTAGATGTTAAGATTTTGTTTAGTTAAAATTCCATAACTTAAAATATGAAATTATTAGTATCACCTTTAATTATATTGTGTAAATTGTATATATCATGGTTTTTATAGAATTTAACAATTTTGAACTTAGATATGTTCATGTTCTCACCTAATTTTATATGAAGTTTATATTAGAAAATATATTTTTGTATGGATATGCAACCATAAAATATGTAACAATAAAATTGAAACATCTTAGTATAATCATTTGACACATTTTTTCATTTTTTTTTACTTCAATATAGATTCTTTATTTTTGTGTGGCAAAATAGTCAAGCTAAATTAATTTTGAAATTGAATCAATGGGGAGTTTAAGATATTTTTTAGCCATTCTTTAGCTTAGTAGCCTTTCATTAATCCTTACCTTGTTTATCCTTAATGTTTTTGGAAAGTAGAACATTACAAGAAAGTTGAACAATATTTTAGCCTAAAGGAAAAATCTACTAAAGAGGTTTAAATAATTGTTGTACAAATTGTGTAAATGGAGTCCAAACTCACTAGAATGAATCTTCATGCAATAATATGTATATCCCATAGTTATCTACAATGGATTCAAAGTTTTAAATAGTACATGTAACAAGATATATGTCACATTGTCAAGACAAGTAAGATATTTGAGAGTGTTTACAGTTCATTCCCCCCTTCTTTCCCATTGATGATAACTAATCTAAGAGATCCTAATTGATCCATCTTGCATGAGTTGGTGCCCTTATATGTTATATTAATTATTTTATTCATGTTTAGTCAAACACCCAAGTTGAAAGATCCAAATTTGGTCGAGTCTTTATTTTTTCAAGATGTCGGAGTTTCGATGTTTAGTGATTCCACAATAGTGGTTTACAATTTTTGGCCAAACTGGACACTGAAATAATTTTTTTTAACTAAATCTTCACTTTTGAGCATCTATAGCGGCTAAACTGTGAGGAATTTGAAGATGATGCAAAATAGAGTTTCGTGAAATTTTTTCTGTAGATTCTAAATATATTTTTTTCAAAATTGTCTGAATTAGATTGCACTTCTTTTTCCATTTCCCTTGAAAACTAGTTTTTTTTTTCAGAAAACAACATTTTTAAAAAGTGATGCTCACTGTATAATACATAACTTTTTTTCCATGAAGGATAAAATTCTAATTCTTTCGAATTTAGATTTGTAACTTTGATATCTAGTGCTTCCACTTGGTGAGATAGTTTTTTATTGAATATTTTTTCTTTAATCAAGTTTCGAAGTCAAACTAATTACAATTTAGACATAGCATGACCGCATAACTCGTAACTTTTTTTGTATGGATCAAAATTCAATTGATTTTTTTTGTTGGATCAAGGACTCCAATATTTGGTGTACTCATATTTTTCAATTTTTTTTTTTGATAATCTTATATTTTTCCACATGTGCAGAATAGAGAGTTTGATTTTAGGTGAAAAACTTACATTCACAAGAAATAAAAAATAAATATAATAATCAAGTTAAATTTAATTAAAATTATAATTTTTTGGAAGCTTATAATAAGGAATACATACTTACAAAAACATAAATTTTAAATGAATTTATTTGATCCTCCAAAAGGTAAATCAAAAGTGGTTTTTTATCAGCATTTTGGTAGGTGTAAAGGAGACTCTATTATAGGTATGGTTTAAAACTAGCCGGGTTCTATCGAAGGGGGCTTGGTCTAAGGTGGTTTGATCAAATCCTATTCAATTGGAATCCTTTAAATGGAACTTTTCAAGGCTTAAATAATTATTTTTTCTAAAAATATGTGATTTCAACAAAAATAAGGATCTCCTAGAAAGTGTAAACAACTATTGTGGCAACACCCTGCTCATGTTTGCATACCTTCCTTACCTATCCCGAATCCCTGATTTCATCCTCACAAAATTAGCTAAGTATTTTTCATTTCATTATTTTATAGTTTTGATGGTGTCCATCCCTCACACTTTTCCTATCACTCTCGAAACTCCACTTAGAGGTCTTGTGAAATTGCCTAAGTGTCAAGTTTTTTGTATTTTGGATTGTCAAGGATTCCCTTACATTCATGCCTCCTTGAAGCATCCTCAATCCCTAAATTCCAAAGTGAATTATTTCCTAAGTATTTTTTTGTCAACCTTTTGGTATGTCTAATTTTTCTTTCCACTTATACCCTTCATTCAATCCTCCAATCCCTGAATTCTAAAACTTAAAAGTTGTTCATGTTATGTTTACCAACCTTTTGGATTGTTGAGGTTTTTGTTTCTAAATGAATGTTTACTAATTTATGAAATTGTATATTGTATAAAACCTATTTGTAGGGACTATTTATGGATCTCTTACAAAGTTTTATGACAATTTCACTTTAGATAAATAGTCTTAATGGGTATATTTGCTACCACTAGAAGAATGGTGGTATAACACTTCCTTCCATAGTTCATAAAAAATGTCTCCATCTATGGCATTGTGTGGATATCATCCTCCTTCCATCACATCATAATTGAAGGTGTCACTAAGAGTTCACGATGTGGAGGACCACATGCTTCATCAACAACAAGTACTTTTAGAACTTAAAGAGAATCTACCCATGGCACAAAATTGAATGAAGCAACAGACAGACCAACACCATAGTGAAAGAAATTTTTAAGTTGGGGATTGGGTTTTCTTGAGATTGCAACCTTACAAGAAAATGTCACTGAAGCAACAATCAAAGAATAACAAGTTTTCTCCAAAATATTATGGCCAATATCAATCATGCATAAGATAGGTAGTATTTCCTACAACCTTGAATTTCCATCAACAACAAAGATACATCCATTTTTCCATGTTTCTTGTTTGAAGAGGGAAATGGGTAATAATATCCCTACTCAGACATAGTATCAAAGCTTGATGAAGAAGGAAGAATCATATTGGAACCAGAGTTTATTCTTCATAAATGCACAAGGAAGCTAAGGAACAAAAAACTCACTGAGTATCTCATATAATGGAAGAATTTACCTATTGAGTATGTCACATGGTAGGATGAAGAGTTTATTTAAAAGCATCTAAAATTTCCTAACATTGAGGAAAATGCTTCCCTTAAGAGGGGGGCATGATCTACACCATTAATATAAGAGTACACAAGTTATGAATAGCCAGCTTGTGGCTATCTTAACTCCTAATTAATTCAGATTATTATTATATCATTATTTAGTTAATTATGATGGCCTAAGGCTTAGATAGGGTTATCTAAGTTGACTTGGGTGATATCCTAGGCATAAATAGGTATATGTAGGATTTTTTCTTATTTCATCATCATATTGTGAATTTTGTTCTCATTGAAGTTATTTGGAGGTTTTCCCCCTCAAAGTGGCTTGTTATTCCCAATTATCAAGTATTTGTAGCATATTTACTACATATTATTCTATTTAGCAAGTTATTTCATTACAAAAAGGTTGCTTGTATATACCCAATTTTTATTTGTTTAGGGTTTACGGTTTAAGGGTAGAGGTTTTAAGGGTTTAGGGTATAAGGGTTAAGGGTTGAGGGTTGATGGTTGAGGGTTGAGGGTTTAAGGGTTTACAGTTTAAGGGTTTAGGGTTTAAGGGTTTAGGGTTTAGGGTTTAGAGTTAAGGGTAGAGGGTATAGGGTTTAGGGTTTAAGGATAGAGGGTTTAAGGGTTTAGGGTTTAAGGGTTAAGGGAAGAGGCTAGAGGGTTGAGGGTTGAGGCTAGAGGTTAGAGGGTAGAGGGTTTAAGTGTTTAGGGTTTAAGGTTCTAGGATTTATGGTTTAGGGTTTACAATTTAAGGGTAGAGGGTTTAAGAGTTTAGGGTTTAAGGGTTAAGGTTAGAGGGTAGATGGTTTAGGGTAGAGGGTTTTAGGGTTTAAGGTTAGAGGGTAGAGGGTAGAGGGTTGAGGGTAGAGATTAGACTGTAGAGGGCAAAGGGTAGAGAGAGATAGATGGTTGATGGTTTAGGGTAGAGGGTAGAGGGTAGAGGGTTTAAGGGTTTAGTGTTTAAGGGTTAAGGGTAGAGGGTTTAAGGGTGTAGGGTTTAAGGGTTGACAGATTAAGGGTTGAGGGATTAGGTTAGAGAGTTTAGTTGGGTTTAAAACGGTTTAAGGGTAGAGGGTAGAGGGTATTGGGTTGAGGGTTAAGGGTAGAGGGTTTAAGGGTGTAGGTTTTAAGGGTTGACAGATTAAGGGTTGAGGGTTGAGGGATTAGGTTAGAGAGTTTAGTTGGGTTTAAAATAGTTTAAGGGTAGAGGGTAGAGGGTATTGGGTTGAGGGTAGAGGGTAGATGGCTTAAGGGTTGAGGGTTGATGGTTTAGGGTTTAAGGGTTGAGGGTTGAAGGGTATAAGGGTTGAGGGTATAGGGTTGAGGGATTAGGATTGAGGGTAGAGGGTAGTGGGTTGAGAGTAGAGGGTAGAGGGTATTGTACTGAGGGTAGATGATAGAGGGTTTCAGGGTTTAGGGTTGAGTGTTTAGGGCTCTAATACCTCTATCTCCCACTCCCTCTCTCTCCCACTCCCTCTCCTAGGTCTTCCCCCCACCCTCATTGAATAACTCTCTCTCCCTCTCTAGTCTTACACTCTCTCTCAGGTCTCACTCCCTCCCACACTACCTAGACTAATTTGTCTCACTCTAATCCCCTCTCTCACACTCCCTCTCTGTTAGGTCTCACATACCTCCCACCCTACCTAGAAAAATATATTTCACTCCAACCCCCTCTCCCACAATCCCTCTCTCTCTCCCCCTTTGGTATTTTTGTATCTCTCAGGTCTCATCCCTCCCAACCCATCTCTCATTTTCAAGTCTTCCCCCCCACCCTAACTGGATAAATCTCTATCACTCTCAAGTCTCTATCACTCTTAGGTCTCACTCCCTACCATGCTACCTAGACTAATCTCTCTCACTCCTCTCCCCTCTCTCTATATCAAGTCTCACTCCCTTTCTCACTACATTTGGAAAACATTCCAAAGCAACACATTTGGCTCTCTCTAGATTTAGCAAGAGCCAATGTGTTTTTACCTTCTAAGGATAAAATAGGGGTTGACCCCATGATTAAGGCCCACATGCTTCTACATTTTTCCATTTCAACACTTTATTCGAGTCAGAAACACCTTTTTTATGTAGTTGACTCCCTGCTGTACCAATCTATGCTTGATCCATCACCTTTTTACCACCAATTTTCATTCTAGACAACATAGAAGAAGACATTTTGAAGTTTCTAAATCATTTTACATTATCTCAAATAATATATTCATTTTGGAAATATTCAAATGTTTATATTTAGTATATTTGTTTGTTTTTGACAACATAAACTAAATTCCTTTCATGATTTTATTAATCATAACAATTGGATATAGAATTTAACATTAAATTAGATGGGAGTTGCATAAAAAAGTTTAATTTTTGTGAGTTTGAAGAAAAAACATGAAAAACATGACATAGTTTAGAAGAATTCATGTTTTAACTTATATAAAGGACATCACCTTAACACACATTTGCTTATGAATTCTATTTGAATTGCTTATAGTAGTGCATTTCTAGCATGGCTAGTGGAATTCACTCTATTTCATTTTAGGTAGATGTTTATATTGAGTTTTTTTGTTTTCTTTTGATAATTTATAGACCATTCATTTGATGATTTTATTAATCTTCATCGTTACACATAGAAGTCAACATTAAATTAGATGGATGTTGCATGTAAAAGTTTAATTTTTAGGAGCTTGAATATATACAATGGAAAACATGATATAATAGATTCAAAAATTCATTATTAGTGATGGTTGTGGGAAAAATTTTATTTACAACTAATTTGGAAAACCTAAGAACTTTCATCAATGCTAATGCAAGTTTCCACTAATTTTTTTCTGCCATAAAGAATTCACCTTCATCATGTGCTTAGATAACTTCAAGTGAATTGACATAGTTGTTAATGCAAGTTTCCATTCATTCATACCATTTACCTTTTTAAGAAATAAAAAATGGGAAAATTTTGTGCAATTGAAAATGCTTGTTTTCTTTCTAAGTTACCTCATTGCCTAAGAAATAGTGAATAATTCCAAGATATAGCATCACAAACCCTTCTTTGAATTCATTTTCTTCATGGCTTGGTTGACAATCACAATGTGGTTTTGACAACAATAAGCACAAGATTCTCTAGTTTCTAAATGTGGCAGCAACTTATACCATGGGTTTGACACTTCTTTACTCCTAATCACTTGTCCACACTCTAAATACTCCCCTCAAACCCAAGTCTTAGCATTGATCAATGCTTACATGAAGCATTTTTTGTACAAATCCCTCAAAGTACTAGGTTTTACACAGTATAGTTGTAAAAAGAAACAAATTGTCTCAATAACTCACATAAAATGATGATTTAGAAACCTTCCTTTTTTTATCACATGCATATAGGCCTACAAAAAATTAGTACCAAGTTTCATATATTTTCACCAAATGCATCAAAAGTTATGGGTTTTTTGAAGCTTTCTATAAACCCTAGGTTGGGGACAACAATGTTTGATAAGTCACATTAGTTATGCAATGTAAAGTAGTGCTTTGAGTTTTAAAGATATGCAATGCAATGTAATCAATGATATCAATATGTTTCATAAAATGCAATGTAAATCAACAGTATGTATATGTTTGAGAAAATACATTACTTGTGGTATGGAGGTAGATGTATGTATGAAAATTGTTGTAGCATAGACATGTTTGACTATTCCAAACAGCTCACTACCTTCTTTCATAAAATGCTTTGGTGTGTTCCATAAAATGCAATGCAATCGGTGATATCAATATGTTTCATAAATGCATTACTTACTTTTTTTCTATGTGTGTTTGTGAACATGTAGCATTCAACGTCATGCTGAGGAAATGACCAAAGCCTCTAACACCAGAAGAAAGTGCAGTGAAAAATGAAAGGAGAAGAGAATAAAAAATACAAGCTCGTGAAGAAAATGATTTGCATCCCATACAACAAGAAATTACTGTGCAATCTAAGAGAGATACATCCAATTGGCATGCCAAAGGGAAAAAATGAAAAAGTTTGTGGAAGGACACAAATGGATCCCAAAGTTGGAGGTACATCATCAACCATAGGTGAAGTTCAATGCACATCTCTAGTTGAAGACACACCAGCAACAACATGTGGTTTTCCAAGTACATCGGAAATCACATCTACAGTTGACAAGATGCCATGAACAACATTGTGTTTTGAAAGTACATCAGAAAACACATCTCTATTTGAAGGAACTCCACAAATGACATCTCAAGTTGGAGGTACAACATCGTTTACATGTCAATCTCAAGGTATCTCATCAATTGCACCTCTGACTGAAGGTATGCGATCTATCCCCAATGTTGTTGGCATTCCTAATGTTGACACAAATTTACCTTTGATAACTCCTCCTAGAGTTTTGCATAGAAAACCTAATTTTTTTATTGATATTGATTCCATTTTTTTGAAATGGATGCCTAATAAAATTCCAAAATGTTCATGTCAAAGATATGCAAAAAGGATATGGAGTTTATTTAGCTAAGTGAGGGTGGAAGATGCCAACTATTTGGTTAAATGATGAGGCAACTCAAATTTAGGCCCACCATGAAGGCTCTTGGGATAATAGTTTTGAATGACTCAAGTGAAAATTCCATTGTTAAGAAATTGATGAGTGCATATGAGAGCGTGGGTTCTACCTCACACACAAAGGATAGTTGTGCCACACGATGTGTGATGAAAACAACACTGTTAAGCAGTCAAACAAGGAACAAGGAGAACCTTACAAAGATAAGTAAGTTTGTTAAAATAAGTAGATCAACTCTAATGAGAGCCAAAGGAATGTGTGAAAGAGTGGAGGATCCTAATAGCAGTGACTTATGGGAATTCTCTGGTAGAGAGCCATAGAAAGATAAAATAATTGCTCAAGCCTTAAGATCTTTAATAGTAGATTATTGGAAGGATAATACAAGGACCTCTCCCAATCAAAGTGATGTTGTAAGAAGGAGAATTGGTTGTAAAAACTATGAGCCACATCCAAAGCATTATTTGGATACCATTCAAACCCATTTTTTGTTGTTTTTGTACAAAAGTTTCCTGAAATTAAAATATGTCAAAGGTATTTTGAAATGCTAAAGCCTTTTTATATCAAAATAAAACACACACGCACTACTTGTTGTTGTAGAGTACATATTGAGTTTTCTAACCATTATGATGTTTATCAACATATATGTGCAGATATGCATACTGACAATGTTTTGTAGGAATGTAACATAAGACCTCCACCTAAATCCTGAAGGGAATTCTTATCTTCCATTTTATGTGAAAGAGTGGATGGTCAATATTTTTACAAGAATTCATGTTTGGATGGCATATGTGATCATTGTGGTGGCATGCAACATTTGCCAATTTTCCAACCCATGGCTAGTACACACACAATTGGAGATGAAATTGTGGAATTTGGAAAATAGAAAACAATTGTCTACAGTCTAAAAGATGGGAAAGAAGAAAAGAAGTGTGAATTGTTTAGTGGTAAGATTCCAATGTATTAGTTTATGGGAATTTTCTGTGATCACATGGTCTATGAGTATACAAGGAATACACATAGAGCTCAATGGTTGGACTCACAGTTCAAGCTATGCAAGGAGATGTTTCCACTTCATAACATCATTTCAGTTGTCGACTTCATGGAGAACTACACACTACAACCATAGAACTAGGTGCAATCAAAATGCTACAAATCCATGCAGGTTGCTATATTTGTGCATATAACATTCATTCATGAAAATGATAGTACAAAGGATAACAAGAAAGTATTGAGGGAGTATCACTTTTACATTAGTGATTATCACACACATTCTACACAGTTTGTGCAAGGTTGCTTCTAGATGTTCTATGCTGATCTGGCTAGCAGGGGCATATCATTCAGTCAACATATCATATGGTCAGATAATTGTACATCACAATTTAAGAACTCTAGAATGTTTTACTGGTTGAGCAGGATGCATAGGATTAGTGGTGTTACTCATATGTGGAACTTCTCAAAGGCTGGGCATGGAAAGGGGGAACATGATGGAGTAGGTGCATGTATCAAAAGGGCCTTAGCATGAGAAGAGTTAAAGTACAAAGACAATGTAAAGTTGACAAGTGCAAGAACAATTTTTGAGTGGTGCAATCATGCAATGGGTCCAAGTAGTGAAGGTAATTCTTTAGTTCATATATTTTTTCATTTATTAGATGATACTAACATTGCAAAATATGAGGATTGTTGTATATTAATAGGATCAAGTGAGCTACACTCTTTTAGAAGCTCCAATGCAGGTACATGGACTATCCATATGTAGAAGATGGCATTCTTTTTTTCTACATGTACACTTCAAGAATGGAATGATTGCGAGTCAACAAAGTGGGTTGACAGATGGTATATAAGAAGTCTAACCCCACTTGAAACTTATCAAGTTTTGAAAACTCTACAAATCATGGAGATGCAATCATTCGTTGACTTTGATCGTGTACTGGACCTACTAGAAGTAGGTAATATATCTTACTTTCACATTTTATTTTGATGTTTATTAAATACATCTAACAAGATGAAAATATCAATGCAGGGCATGTTTATGTGGTGATTGCAGATAAAGAAAATGAAGAGGGTACAAATTATTACTTGTGTCATTGTATCAAGGCCAAAAAGAAATTGGAGGCCCCATTTATAGATGGAGAAAAAATAGAATATCCTACAGGTTCAATGATTATTATTGGAACATGGATTATAAGGTACCCAGTTAAGAATGTTGTAGTTTGTTGTTTGAGGAATTTGACACACATCAGAAGATTCTTCACTACTCGAACCTTGTAGTTGCAGCCAACGTTCATTTGATCAAATATAAGGGTAGACCTATGAACAAGAACATGTGGAAAGTGTGTGAATCAGACCATGAGGAAATACTTGACATAATAAAGAGTAGAGAAAACTCAAATGGTTTTGTAGATTTATTTGTAAGTACATGCACATTGAATTTTTAAAGTCATGTTATTCATCATTGCTTTCTTTCAAGTGTTTAAGTTTGATTGTAGAAGGGTTTGCAAAATTGCATCATTGTTAATTTGCAAAATGATAATTATATGCTGCTTTCTATTGACTACCTTTAAGTTGGTATTCTCTATGGCTTTAGGAAAATTCACTGCCAACAATTCACCAACAGAAAATTCACCATCAACAATTCACCATGGGAAAATTCACCGCCACTAGCAATTCACTGTTACAGAAAATTAACCGGCAAAAATTCATGCAATTAATTTTTCACACGATGAATTGTCATGGTGGTGATTTTTCTCACGGTGAATTGTTGGTGGTGAATTTTTCATCGGTGAATTGTTGGAGGTGAATTTTCCATATGCCATTGTCTATTGGTGTTTGATGTCATATGCATTTAGGACTGTCATTGATGCATCTGTGATTGTAGGTTATACATTGTCAACTTAAGAAAAGAACAACATCAGTTGAGAAAGTAGCAAAACATGAACCACATCACCATTGTAGGACCTTCAATTGATCTACTTATAGCATGCATGAAGGTGATAATAGATCTGGTCAGAAGGTGTATGTCTAACATTATTCAGTTATTGGTCTTTTAATGATTTTTATGTGAGTCCATGTCTGAAATTGTTCAGCTTTTGGAGGTTTTTTGTGGACCAAATTCTAGTAAGATTGCACAACCATGGAGAGGCTACTACCCATGTGTTTCAAAGGGAGCAGGGGATGTACTTTTTTTGAAGCATTTTGGAATGCAAATAAATAGGCCACCTAAGGTGGATTGGAGAAAACAAACTGGGCAGCAACTCCTTTTATTTCTTCTTGTACAATATATTTCATGATCTGGGCTGCAAATGCGATGATTATTTCCCTGCATGTATTGCTACAAGTATTGAGAAATGTGATGGTTTTCAAGATGTTCTTCCATCAGTATTATAATATTTTTTATTGACTTAGTGTATTTTTTGATATACAAAAATTATGAGAAATTAATACATGCAAATGTGTATATTCCCTAATATATGCCTCAATTAAATGTGTATATTACATTTAAACTTAGTTGTAATGGTTTATGGTTTACATTTAAAGTTTTCTTGAAGGAAAATCATGTTGATTTATAAAAAAATATAAAACAATTCCTTCTATTGTACAAAGGCATATTTCCATTCTCTTCTATAAACTGTATAACTCCTTCCTGATGCAGGGAATTAACAATCAACATGAAAACAGACCCAAAAGTAAAATCATTCTTGAATGTTCTTCATAGCCGCTCCTAAATCCAATTTTAACAGACCTAGCAATGAACCTACTTGGAGACCCTGATTAAACATAGTCTAGAGATAGTGTGAACATCATGGAAGACTTGTACAAGGGAATTGAATGGTCATTAAAATTTTTTTGTGGAGACTCAACAATGCAACAATTCACGGGGCTTACAAGATTTGTGTTGTCCAAACTAGGAAAGGCAACATTAATGGCCTAAATCCAAATTAATAAAGATTGCTTCAAACCCTCAACCACTGATTTGGAGGCCTTCATAGAACATTTTAAAGATGTTTCCATTAGGTATTCACTACCAAGACTCATTCAAAGCACCAACTTGCTTGGACACTAGCACCTTGCTTATGACTACAAAAACAGTCCTCTTGGGATAGTCATAAAATGACTTGTATTAACCCTTCAAAAATTCCAAAACCCCAAGGTACAAGTATGAATGACCTCTCCACATATTCCAAACACCTTCACTAACCACAAAGAACCCAAACCACAACTTATTTCACTCAAACTTACCTTCACTACTACTATAGGGTTAGATACACTCACAAATCATAAATTTCTATCAAAGAAATCTCTTTCATGCACACATTTCAAGACTCCAAACCTTTTCCAAGTCCAAGAGCATGTAAATTTTTTTTTTGTGATATTTCAACATTTTTAAACTAAAAAATTAAAGATATTATATTTTTAATACTTGTTGTTGCCCTAGCCAGGGTTTTAACCCATTTTTTAGTAAAATCTCAATAGATTTAACAAAACTAAATGAAATTTGATGAAACCAAAAAAAATTGCAATAGATTCATGGGGCTATCAAATTTAATTGATTTCAGATCAATCCATAGACTATACAGTCCATACGAGAAGCCAGAGGTTGCTCCAACCTAGAAAAATCACAAAAAACCATGACGCATAGAAACTTATTGTCTAAGCCTATGAGATAATGTTGAGCCCTTCTACAATAACTTCTCTCAGTTCTCGCTATCTCAGAGGTATTTTCCCATGGGGGTGACATTTGACTAGGGGAAAAAGTTGTCAAATGCAAGTAGTTCAAAGTTGCAAAGTGGTGCAACTTTCGTTCTGCAACTCGTGTGACCAAATGAATTGTCCCAATGTGTCTGAGTGTGTACGTTTACACTAGGAATGGTCCTCTTTTGCACCCAAACATGCCAAATCACTCCAAGCTATGTTCAACCAATTGAATCCCTCAAGGTCTAAAGTGAAAAATGGCTGCAATCTTCGACGAGTTGTTACTAAGACACCGTGATGTTCAGAAACTTCTTGTCTAAGCCAATGGGATCATGTTAGGCCCCTCTATAGTAACCTCTCTTGGTCTTTCCTATCTCAGAGGTGTTTTACCGTGGTGGCAACATTTCGCTTGGGGAAAAAGGTGTGAAATGCAAGTAGTGTAATGTTGCAAAGTGGCCCAACTTTCGTTTTGTAACTCATGTGACCAAAAAAATTATTCCAACATATCTAATTGAGTACGTTTATGCTAAGCATGGTCCTCTTTCACACTCAAACATGCCAAATCACTCTGAGACACGTTCAATTGACTAAATCCCTTAAAATTCCAAAGTGAAAAATGGCTACAATATTTGATGGGTTGTTCCTCTGACACAGTGACACTTATAAACTTCTCATTTGAGCCTATGGGATCATGTTGGAGAAAAAGTTGTCAAATGCAAGTAGTTCAAATTTGCAAAGTGGTGTAACTTTTGTTCTGTAACTCGTGTGACCAAAAAAAATATTCCAATGCATTTAGGTGGGTACATTTATGCTAAAAATTGGTCCTATTTCACACACAAACATGTTGAATCACTCTGAGCTATGTTCAACCGACTTAATCCTTTAAGAGTCCAAAGTGCAAAATGGATGGAAACTTCAATGGGATGTTACTCAGAAACTATTCAATGCTTGGAAACTTCTCATATAAGCCTATGGGATCATGTTGGGCCCCTCTAAAATAACCTCTTAGAGGTGTTTTCCCATGCTGGCGACATTTCACTGGGGGAAAAAGTTGTCAAATGCAAGTAATGAAAAGTTGTAAAGTGGGCAAATTTTTTTCTGCAACTCGTGTGACCAAATAAACTATTCCAACGCATCCCAGTGCTTACGTTTAAGCTAAGAATGGTCCATTTTTTGCACCCAAACATGATGAATCACTCTGAGTTACTTTCAACTGACTGAATTCCTTAAGAGTCCACAGTGGAAAATGGCCGCAATCTTCAACAGGTTGTTACTCAGACACCGTGATGCTTAGAAAATTATCATATGAGCCTATGGGATTGTGTTAGGTCCCTCTACAATAAGCTCTCAATTTTCACTATCTTAGAGGCATTTTCCCGTGGTGGCGACTTTTCGCTTGAGGAAAAAGTTGTCAAATGCAAGTAGTGCAGAGTTGCAAAGTGGTGCAACTTTGATTCTGCAGCTCGTGTGACTAAATGAATTGTTCCAACACATCTGGGTGGGTATGTTTATGCTAGGAATGGTCCTCTTTCAAACTAAAACATGCTGAATCGATCTGAGCTATGTTCAACTGACTAAATCCCTTAAGAGTCGAAAGTGGAAAATGGTTGCAATCTTCGATAGGTTGATAATCAGACACCATGACAATTAGAAACTTTTTTCTGAGTCGATGGGATCGCATTAGGCCCCTCTACAATAACCTTTCTCAGTTTTCCCTATCTTGGAGGTGTTTTCCCATGGTGGCAACATTTCTCTTGAGGAAAAGGTTGTCTAATGCAAGTAGTGCAACTTTCACTCTGCAACTAGTGTGACCAAAAAAACTGTTCAAACACGTCCAGGTGGGTATGTTTTCACTAGGCATGGTCCTTTTTCGCACCCAAACATGCTGAATCACTTTGAGCTACGTTCAACTAGTTGAATCCCTTAAGAGTCCAAACTGTAGTTGTTGTCACAAAATAGTGCACCCTTGTTGAGATGCAAAACTTAGCCTACTAGTGAAACATCAGATACAAATATTTAATATTAATGACATATGGTTTTTTGTGCTCTAGAGATATAAAACATGATGTGGAAGTAGTTATAGGACCATGTTTCCCAATGATTTGTCATGTTATTTCATGCATAGAAAATGGAAGGAGGTTTTTTAACTTATTTAAATGATGAATATGTGATAAATGTGATAACTACACATGGGTGATGCATCCATAAATCAAGCTTACATTGTTGTTCATACACATCCAATATCTTTATAATATCATTAAAAATAACATGTGCATTGATTACATTTAGTGAGATGTCAAGTACATTGTGATATTAGTAGATGCAAATAAATTTTGTTGGTTAAATCAACAACTACTTTGTTTTGATGCACATTCATACATTTCATAGAGGTATATATATATGCCCATGAGATTTGTAACATCCACTTGTTCTATATATGCAAATGAAATAATTGCTAAGCTTTAGAATTAGAACCATTAGTTGTTGGATGTAGAGCCTCAACCATGCATTAAAAACAATACATTTTGCTATGATATTTTTTTATGGGAAGGAGCTCTTACAGTTCACTTGAAACATTTTGGTGTTAAAATCCTTGCCACTAGACAATAATTGAAATCAAGAATCATGGAGCATATACGAAAATACATTAAGTATACACATGAATAATGAAGAATACACATGAACACATGAATTAGACATTGGAAGCATGAATCATTCACGTGAATACACACAATATACATGAACTATACACTTGAATAAGTGAAAAATACTTGTGAATAAATGAAGCACAAGTAATTGAAGCATTGCAAGGGATACAAACCACTAGGAATGGAGCTTATTTACACAATACACGTTAGATGGAGCTTATTGAGTAATCGACAATAATTATTTAAGCATTAGATGTAAACAAAATGCATGCCTACAACATTCAAGCATACAATTTACACAATACACATGATAACATCATTCAAGAATGACAGTAGAAAAATAATATTTTCTTTAATCAAAAATCTATAAGGCTATACAATGATATATATTGATAAAAGTATATACAATATATCCAAAAAAGCCATGCAGGCTTATTACAAAAGAGCCATCTGGACATAAAATGTCACATATAAAATGATAGTACAAAAAAAAGTTTCAAAATGCCACATAGGCATACAAAAAATGACCCTAATACATATTCATTTCCCTCTAGGGGAAGGAAAAAGATCCCATGTTGCCTTCGAAATTTGGCTAGATGGAGTTCCTATTGTTTCTCTTGTCTTTTGAACATGCTCACTATTCCTCCTCTCTTCACTTTGGACCTTCAACTGATACAATAAAAAGTAAAGATGTTAATACATAGAAATTGAATTGTAGAATGACATATAACAAAATATAATGACTTACCGCATACATATAGTCATTATGCACATTTACAACATTACCACGTCCACAATCTAGAGTTAAAACCACCTGTAGCAACCATCAAGGTAGAAATTAATTTGCATAAAAGTATCATGAAAATTTTCTATAATAGACCATAAAAGAGAAAATATAATGTCAAATCGACTAATCTATTGCATACCTCTCTCAAAGGATTATAACTAGCTATTGTTCCAACAACTCCATGGTCCATCATGCCACCAACATCACCAGGGTTGTCTGATGTCAACAACTGCAAATGAAACAACATATCTAATAGTCATATAAATAAGTTTAGGTAGTCCCTTTATAACTATCATAAATGAAAGAGTAAATGGTTGGCCTGAGTTGAGACTATAGTATAGTACTTATAGATCATAGAATGGTGAAAGTACTAAGTCCAGTGGGATAGTAAAAACTCTTGCAAATGCCAAAGTTCATTTCTCATTGAGATTCAAATTGCATGTGTTGATGAACTAATGTTAATGAGGGCATGCTATCAACATAGTGATAATTCCACAATGAAGTTCACATGAATGAATTGAGGATTACTATGTTACAAGCAACTTTCAAAGGGATAATGGAACATTAGATGAATTATGATGTGTCTAGGGTTTTACTATTGCACATGAAGTTGGTTGTTGAGGCATGCAACAATAATGGAGAAGACAACTTTGGTCAATAGTGAGTGGAAGGAAATACTTCTTCTAACAGTGTATAGGATAAAATTTTGATGGAGGTACTATAGCATAGAAGGGATAAAGAGACAAGACAAAGACTAGTATACATTGATGGGATGGGCTAGGATCGACTAAAAAAATATAGGGTGGACAATTAGAGGTTAATGGGATGCGATTAGTAGGGAATAATGGAACATAGGGTGAATTAGGAGGTGTATAGGGTTTGACTATAGTTCTTAAAGTGGGAACTTGACGTGTGTGTACTAATAATACTGAAGAGTTATCTAGGATTAGAAACGTGGATAAAGATGGTATAACATAGAATGGATAAAGGAACATAGGGTGGAACACAGGGGATCATGGAACATCTAGGGTGAAATAATAATGGGTATAATAAGATGGGAGTATAAGGGAATAATGACACATAATATGGACTAGAAGATATTAGTGGGATGGGCTAGGAGGGAATCATGGAAAATAGGGTGAACTATTAAATGTTAATGGGATGGGATTAGGAAGGAATAAAGGAACAAAAAGTGAATTAGGAGAAGATAATGTGACACAATCAAGAGGGGATGATGAAACATAGAATGGACTAGTAGAGATTAATTGGATGAGATAGAATGGGATAATAAAACATTTTTAAGGTGAACTATACCAGAGGTTAATGGGAAGTAATTAGGAGGGAATATTAGACCATAGAGTGAATTAGGCCATGTCTAAGGTTTGAATATAGAACATGAAGTGGGAAGTTGAGGTGTGTAGTAATAATGTATTAGATATTTCATCAATAATGAGTAGAAGGAAAGGTTTCTTGTAATGATATGTGTATAAGATGAAATATGGAGAAAGGTGGTATAGTATATAAGGTGTTAAATATTGGGATATGTGATATAAAATGATTAAAAAATGCGTGATGAAAGGAATCAAAAAATGAGATGGACATTGAATGGTAAATATAATTAGGATCTCACAAGACCAACTTGTTACCTAATTTTGCTTCTAATTAAATCAAATAACTTATTATTGTGTTTGTACTTAAACATTAAAAGATACATTTTTTTTGCTAAATTTCATTCATGTGCATAAAGGAGATTGTCAAAAAGATTGCATTATTACAGTTTTGCAATTGTATATAATAAGAAAGAGAACCAATATATATTGCAAATGAAATCTTTATTGTTGATCATAAGTGTATAATGTCCCTCACAAGCTGAGGGACTAACTATTCTAATGCTTATGAAGAAAAGACTATACACTTATAGATAAAAAGAAAGAAAATGCACATAAAATGAAAAGGAACCCATCATTTCCTGGAATGATGAATCCCATTGGCCTTGTCCTACATCATCTCAGTCTTTCCCACTTGTCTTGGTTCCATTTGATGCTCTCCTCACTGCTCCTAGGTTTCCCGCATCTGAAAAAAGAGTGTTGCTAGAAGCAATGAAAGCTCACTAATTAGAATATTTGCAAAACATCCATAAATATGTAATCTGATGTCCATAAGCATTAAAATAGAAAACATACCATAAGTGTCCAAGAAAACAAAAAAGGGGTAATCAAACACACCTATGATATGTTTTTTTTATCTAACCTATTTATTCATTGTGTAGATATAGGACAAGTCTTTGTTACTATTTTGATTTAGCTAATTATAGCATGCGGAGTAAAATGTGGCTCCCACGAGGGTTGAGCCCAACATGCTGCCCTCTTGTGTTTTAAGAGGGATAAGAAATTGAGCAACTTGATCAAATACATGATAAACATATTCTTGATGCATTAAATCAATATGGAATCACACCAATTGATCAACTTTCATTATCAGATTCAAAAGATGCAACAAACAATCTGAACTATCAAGAAAGTTACTCTTCATCTTTTCACAATGAATCAAAAAATAGGCTGCCATTATGCTAAAAGGGGCAGTACTTTGCTAGATATGTCTTTCAATCTTCTTAAGTGGATTCAAGATCCATTTTAATAAGAAAAAAATGATTTATGTGAGCATTGAAGCACAAATGCATCAAGTTCAATTAAGCATTCATCATAAATAATCAAGGAGCTATCAAGTCATGTCTAAAACCATCATGAGTCATATGGGGTAGCAAATAAGAATAAGGATATTCATGCATTGTTAAATAAAAATACACAGTCCAATTCATCTCACTTGAATCCTATTGAGCAAGGACACATCACTTAGGACTGTGAGTTTTCAGGTCACAACCATCAATAAAATATGTTTTCCCAGTAGGATTAAAACAAGAGAAATGATAGTGAATATTGGTATTCATTAGGCAATCATGATTCAAGAGGTGAAACAATTTTTTGAAGCCAAGGTTGTGATGCCAAGTGAGGAATGACAATGGATTTTAAGAGTTGAAAAATCACAGAGGGAAGTCCTAGGTGAATAAACAAGACATCAACAATGAATGCATTCTACATATCATAAATAGGACAACAACAGTGAATGTATGCTACAGGGCAGCAAGGGGGGGTTTCTTAGTTTCAAGGAAGAGCTATCAAGCATTGTCAAAATACAATCAGTAGGGTATGAAACTACAATGGGCAGAAACTTCATTGAAGATGCATTCACATGTGTCATGAAAGCATCATGTCATGGACACATGAAAGAAGATCATAAATAGTGGATTTACAAAAGAGAAATTCAAGAGAAGGTGAGCACATGAAATATTTTTTGTGCCTATGAAGACAAATATGTGCACCTACATTAAAAGGACAATGGATTCAATACATAGGAGGATCATTAAGTGTATTTCATTGAACACTCAAACCATAATGAAATGAACATGCAACAAGATATGCTCCTGTAGTTTTGATATTTCAATCAGTTGAAAACATAGTCATTATGAGCAGCCCCAAGCATCATAACAACCTCAAGATTTGATAAAATTAAAGAGACTATCAAAATAGCCACCACATGCATAAGGAGACCATACATGGAGGATCAAAAAATGAGAGATGCTCATTTAAGAATTCCAATTAGAGATATTGAATATTTTTTCGTTGTGTATCTAGGATGAATATCATTCTTTTCATATGTTTCTTTTCAAATAGTCAAGTGGGTTGTTTCCTTTGAATAAGTCCTAATTTATTTCATTTAAAGATAAGTAATCACATTATGAGGTAACAAAGAGATGCTAGTCATACAAAAGGGATAACCACATAGGCATGTGTGAAAATGCAAACCTATGATGTATACCATGAAATTGCTACAGGTATGAAGGTCACATGATAGTTGCAAATTACAGCCCAAAAAAAGAGAGCTGGATATGTGCATTGACAAATCAATAATAGAATTATAGCATCCAAAATGGAGAAAATGAAAATGTGTGCTACAGTGATCTAGTTAACAATATAATAGTAGCCATGATATTAGTTTGGTCAATGCATGAACTGTCCACTCATGTCAGAGAAAAATAAGCCATCCATAACATAGCACAATACACATGCACTATCAATTGATCAGTCCCACAAGATGCAATCTCATGATGATGAGAAAGGGATAGCAACATGATAGGGACAAGCAAGCTATGCATGTACAAGATCAATCAGAAAATGAAGAGCTAGAACTGTAGTCAAGGTTGTCGTTCATCTCTTTGTAACATGAAAAGTCTAAACACAGTGACAACCATATTAAGCTGCGAAGAAGGAATGGAAATGATAATTACAGTTGCAATTATGAAAGAAATATAGTCATGTTGTTCTTCTAATCAAAGAGAAATACTTTTCCATTCTTACTTTACCATGGAGCTAGGAATACATTCTCTTGAAAGCAATAAAAGTCTACATGTTTCAGAAAAGGAGTCAACCAACAATATTACCAAAACTATGTTTCATTTAGCATGAGGATAAAAGTAAACCACTTGAAGCATGATGATTATTAAAGGACAAAAGAAATAAAACAAAATAGGAATTTTGTTTGAAGGAATTTAGGAAAGCACAAGAGTGTTGTGTGAGAACCATCTTGAGTAAGGTGAAATCTAGAATGTGGAACAATGATAGGGCTTCTTGTTAACTAAGTGAAGAGTTAAAAGGAGTGAGAGGATTGAGATTATTGAGAATTTGAAAGCCTTTGAAATTCTACAGAAAAAGCTCATAGGAAATCATTAAATGCACAAAGTTCACAAGAAAGACATAGTACATTCCAATGTTTCATTTAGAAATACAGAGTAAGCATTCTATTTTCAAATGGAATTCTTGTAACGAGCCTAGAATGGTGTCTTTTAGAAAAGAGAAAAAATGTAGAACTCACTTCGGGTTTTATCAACAATCACAAAACAAAGAATAAAACAAGGAGATTTCTCTTTATTTTTCTTCATATAATGCACAATGGGGTTTCATGAGGACAAGCCATGGTCTCCTTCTGAAGAGGAGAAGATAGATTTCAAGGGTTGGGGTTATCAACAAATCCCAGTTTATTGCTTCATATGGTTGTGGCCTGAGGGATTTTCTTCACAAAATGACAAACCCACTTGGGGTTTTTTTATCAGAAGTTACAAATGCAAGACATGGGGAGTTTCTCTTTTTTTCTTTCTTCATAAAATACATGCTGGTTTCTAACCCTATTTCAAGAAATCAAATGCATCAAACCCCAAGTTTTCTGATCATGGTCATAGCGTGAAGAGTCATTTTTCTTCACAAAAACAAGAACCCACTTGGGTTTTTGAATTAAATTCAAATAAGAGAATAAGAAGGGGTGTTTCTTCCATTATACCTATAGGAGATGCCATTTAATGGAGAGATACAAGTTCTACAAGGGTTTTTTTCTCTTTTCTTCCAAAAATGTCAAAGAAAAACCAGAGGCTGAGCTTATAAGATAAGTACATGGGGTATGCAAAAGAAAAGCTAAATAATTTCACCATTTTGCCACCAGTTGAAGCTCTAAATGAGGTTTTATTTGCTTGAAAAAAAGAGAGAAAAGAAATGTGTGTCAACTTGGAACTTACCTGAGCTCGAGTTGCTCATTTTCACTAAAAATGCAAGTTTCTTTTGCCATAGAAACCTCCATTAGAGCTTCAGAAAATCATTTCCATGGCGGATAGGAGAAAGTAACAACCATAGAGAAAATGGAATTAAAAAATGCATTAGAAAATCAAAAAGAGGTTTTGGAATTCAAAGCTAAATGGCTTTCAAATGGAGAAGGAAAATCCAAATTTTGTTTAAGAATCACATTTACCTTGTTTTCCTTGTTTTGGCACAAAAAATCACTTTAATATGTCATGGTATTAGCCATAAACCATTCTAAAATGCTATCCTTGAAACCCTATGGAATCCAGAAGAGGAGCTTCATGAAGGTTTGATAAAAAAATTGAAACAAAGGATTTTGGTGCCCAAATCCTTCCTAGCTCTCTTAGGGTTTTTCACCTAAAAGGAGAAGGATGGACCAAAATGCACAATGTTTCACTCAAAATTAATGTAAGGATGGATGGAATATTGATGTGAATTATGTCTATATGTATTTGAATGCTAACAAATGCAAATGAATGAATGCAAACTAAATCTAATACAAGATGTTGGAAAACACAATGTTGATTGCAAATGTGAACTAGAAACCTAAACAAATGAAAACAAAAATTGATGAAACTGAACAGAGTGCACCTAGAGGCAGATTTTTGTTACTGGAAGATTTTGAAATGTTCCAGAAGTCACTGTTAATGGCCACTGGGATTGATTCTCCTTGCATGGCGAATCAGTCCTACTTTTGGTGAAAAGTTTCAGAAATAGGTTTCTGACTATCAGGAGTTGAAATCTAAGAAAATCACTTTACATGGCTATAAATGGGACTCATTTTCCCTGGGTGGAGAATTATTCCACCTACAAGAATATTCAAATTTAGGAGTTGATTATGTGGAGCTAGATTTGCACTTCTGCTTCCTACAGGTGTCTGCTTTTGAAACTGTCAGATTTGTGTATGAAAGTGACTTTTATTGATGTTTTTCGTTGAATAAAGAAGAGTTGACTTGAGAAAATTTGAAATGAAATCTTCAATGATTTACAATATTCCAAGAGTCTTAAATTTGCAAACAAACAAGACAAGAGAGAGAAATGTTGAATGTTAGGGCATGGGGGTGTGCCTTGTTCAAACCCTGTTTAGGTAATTAAACCAAAATGATGAAAGAATAGAATGAAACTTGCAATGATGGAATATATTACCTTTCCATGATGTTGATCTTGGATTTCTACAACAATGGAGGGAGATTCAACCCTTGAATGTCGTTAGAAGCTTTCTTAATGACTTGCAATGACAAAACCCTAAGTTGCTTGACTAGATATGATAGATTGTTGGATGAATAATGAAGAATTGAGGGAGATTCAACCCTTGAATGTCGTTAGAAGCTTTCTTAATGACTTGCAATGACAAAAACCTAAGTTGCTTGACTAGATATGATAGATTGTTGGATGAATAATGAAGAATGGATGTGAATTGAGCTAATAGAGATGTAAAATTAAGTTAAGAGAGGTGATTTTATAGGAAATTCACCTTATTTTCCCATTAATTGGATCCCTAAGGCTGACATGGAGAAAAAATAAATTTAAAAGCTAATTTTTCTCGCTCAAATGGGACTCATTCACCACTAATGGTGAATGGGTCCCACCAAGATGGGACTACTTCACCACTAATGGTGAATGGGTCCCACAGGGGCCATTTTTGCTAGCTCAAATGCTAAGAAGTAAGAAAATTAGGATCAAAAGATTACTACGTTGGTTATTTGATCAAATTATGCCAAGGGATGCACAATATGGGTTAATAGGGGCCTATTAGTGATGATGTAAATGTAACATAGGGCTTGGGACACAAAATTCAATGTAAAAGTGTGATTAAATACACTTTACAACACTAAAATGAGGTCCACATAGCTAGGAATGCACAAGAACCAATGTGAAAGTGCTAGACACATTACAACACTAGTTTAGCATTAAGTTTATTTTAGAAACATTCTAGATTGATGTAATAATGTTATTAAACACATTTCATAATGTTGAAATAAGGAGAAATAGGTTAATTAACTCTTAGAAAATTGTGGAAACATCTAACAACACTTTACAACACCTTTACAAGACATCATTAAAAGTATGTTATTCAATTTGCAAGGGCCCAATATCTAGTACGGATGCATAAAATGCCTCACAACACTTGAATCAAGGCCTCACTAATTACATTTTATCATGAATTAATCCCATGTCAAGAAAAGGGTACTTTTTTCTAGAGCACATTTAGCCCCCACTTTAGGGAGAGGATGCACATGCTTCAAACTTACACTAAAGTAGACATTCAAGAGATATCCTCGTGTACAGATGTAAATGACATAGAATGACAAAGATCAAAGGAGATGGCCAAGACCCTAGGATCCAAGATCCTAAGTCAAGCCCCCAAGAGACAAAATCATGCAATGGCAAGAACAAGAAAGAAAGAAATGTTGGAAAAGATATACTCACTCTAGGGCCACATAATTTTGGCCATCCGCAGGGTGAGAAAGCCCAAATGTACTCACTCTAGGACCATAAACTTTTGATTGTCTGCAGGTTGAGAAATCCAAAAAGGTGAGGAAAATACACTAGTTGGTATGCACTCAAAAAAACAAAGGTTGCTATGGGGAAAATTCATGCCACTAGATGGGCTTCCCGCTCAACCATACCAAAGTTATACCTCCTGATAACTTTAATAAGGTGCCACAAAGGAAAATGATTTTTGAGCTCTATGAGGTCATCAAAACTTTGTATGCTTGACACACATAGACATTGTTAATGTAGAATAGTGTAAGGATTGTTAAGGGATTTTTCTTTGTTCATGCAAGGTCTTATCTTACAGAACTTCATGCTCAATGTATCCAAGAGAGAATACATGAAAAAGAAGTATCACGCTCTTGGAGGGAATCAAACCCAATGACTCCACCAAGAAAAGGATGCATTGCAAGAAGAAAGAAATCACACAATGAATGTGAGTGGTGATGTATTCCCCCATTTTAAAGCAGTTTTGAGCACCATTACTAAGAGAAATTGCTTTAAAGTAGAAGAAGAGAGACATGAGAGCTTACTTAGAAAGTCCTATGCCAAGTCATATATTTTCATTAAGCTGTGTCATGAGAGAGAGAAGTATATCATATGCAAGCCAACTTAAGGAATGTTGTCCACATCCCAAGCTTGCTCTTATGTGTTCATGAAAGGTTAATGAATCACAAAAGGAGGCAACCACAAGTGACATACAAGGACAAGGCTATCAAACCCTTTTCCCACACTTAGTGCAGAACCAACGTAAGCTAAAAGGATTGTTGAAATGTATGCTAGAGTGAAAATAAATAGAAATTAGAGGAATTAGATGCCCCTACATAGGGAAGCATACCAAACTCCTGAAAATGTTGTATTTTATGACTCAAAGCATGGCATTCATTAGTTGAGTGACCATGAAATCTATAATAGGAAGAGAATGAAGTCTTGTCATGACATTTCTTTCAAGTTCTTGGAGGGAGGGTGATCAAGTGATCTTGGAGGAGTCTTGACAAGATTCCTTCTTGATCAAGAGGAGAAGGGGGTCTTGTGGTAGGTGTGGAAGATACATCTTGCTTAGTATTGGATGTCATACTTACACAAGTGTCTCTAGATTGCAAGATTTTATTCTTCCCATTGTAGGAATGTATAAAATCTAACAAATTCAAATCATGAACATTTTGCGAGATGACATTGACATTAAGTGAAGGTGTATTTGGTTGTGTCATAGTTAAAGGATAATGTTGAAGATTACTAGGTGAGAAGGATGATTTAGGAGTGTGTTGTGTGATAGTGTTGATGTTGAGTGAAGGTTTGGTGATCTTGGTCAAAGGAAAATAACCAAGACCATGAGTTGTTTGTTATGTGTTAGGCTCTATAGGGTTACAAATACCTTGTTCGTAAGCACCACATCCTTTTCCACTATACCCAAGTTGTTTGATGAGGTCATAACCTTTTCCATAAAGCATTTTCATTGCTTGTGGATCGAGTGATGATTTGTTATTGTGTAAATCAAAGGTTGTTGTGTATTGTGTGTTATTGTTTAAAGTGGTTGAGACAGATGCTTTCGAAAGGTTGTCTAGATTTTTTTTTGACATGACGGTTGGTTGTCCTTGTGTCTCATCTTTCTTTTGTGTGAATATGTATTCACCCATAAATGAAGGTGTGAATTCTAAGGATCCCCAATCATCACCAAATAATTTAGATGCAAATTCATCATTGTTGCATTCAATTTCTATGTTGGATGTTGGAATTAATGTTTTCAAAGGACTTGTAGTTCCTTTTTCAAGGTGCACGCAACTTTTAGGCTCTAGATCTGCTTCAATTTGATAAATGTTATTCTTATAGACATATTTCATTATATGATGAAGGGTTGAAGGTACTACATTCATCTCATGAATCCATGGCTTGCATAAAAGAAGATTGTACGAAAGATCATAAGGCATGACATGAATAGGAATTTGCAAAGTAACCACCCCAATAGTAATAGGTAAAGTGATTACATCGAGTGGTTGCTTTGTTGTATTATCAAGTCCTTTAATAGAGATAGAATCAAGCATTATTTGTGACCTATCAAATTTTAATCAATCAAGGAGACTCACACTACACACATTAAGGGTACGACCATTATCTATGAGAGTGTGTTTGATACCTGTGCGATGGAATTGAGCAATGATCATAAAGGAATCATGTTGTTTACACAACTCCAAAGGAGGAAGCTCATGTTGATGGAAGGTAATGTCAAGATTATTTTAATGGATGAGAGCTGCTACATCATTCAAAGTTGTATCAGAAGGAATTGTGATTTGGTTTAAGGTGGATTGAAGAATATTGTGATAAGTTGCTGAGGTCTAAAGTAAATCCCAAAGGGAAATTTTGGCAGGAGTATTCTTTAATTGTTCAATAAGGTCATACTCCTTTGTGTGTGGGAGGTAACGAGGAGCACTAGGTGGATTGGGTAAAGGTAAAGAGGGTGGGGTTGGTTGTGGCGATTGTGGATTATTTTGAGTGTTATATGTATGAAAAATAATATTATTACTAGATTGTTTTGATATATTAGCGCTAGGGGGATAAAGGGTGTGCCAAAGTCAATTAGAGGGATAAAGGGGATGGGATGGTGGGTAAAGGATGATTTTAGGTTTATTGGAAGAATGGAGCCGATGCGAAGGTGGGTAAAGGGTGTGGTGAGGTTGAATATTGTTAACATCCCATAACAAGTGAGATTTTTCATTGTTTTTCAAGAGGATATTATCTTTGTCTTGGGTCACAATATCCTCCCTAGAAGGAGAGTTCGTAGGAGAACAACAAACCACATGTTCATGATAATTAAGGTTTGGTTCATCCAAAATAACTTCATCACCACTAAGGGGGTTATTAATGGTTGAATGTGTTTGATAATTGATAGTGGGGGGATTAGGGGAAGATTCTATTGGATTGTTTGTTTTTTCTAAAGTCTCACTCTCTTGTTCCATATTCTTTACCATACTAGGAGAGCTTGTAAGATGTTCATCTAACGTTGAAATTTGTAAAGTAGCTTTGTCACAAGTAGGAGAGGAATCAAGAGAAGGACCATTATGAGTTTCAAATAGATCCTCCCAAATGGGAGGAGCATTAGGGAAGGGAGGATCAAGGGTGTCTATACTTTTATTTTCTTGTTTGCTAATAGATCATCCAAAGGGGAATAAGGAAAAGGACAATCAAGACCCTCAAGAATTATAACTTCTTTCACCAAGGTACCTTCATCACTAATAGGAGAGGTATTGAGAGAAGAACAAGTATGTGTGTTATGATTGTCTACACCTCCATTCACACTACTGGGTAATGTAATGTTTTGGTCTACGCTATGTTCCTCATAGTTGTAATCAAAATTGAACTCATAAGAGGGGATGTTATGCTTATAAAATCCATGTTTAATAAAATCAAATTCACATTTAAAGAACATGTTATGCAAAAGTAAATAAAGTGCAATGTAATTTTTAGATGTAAAACAAAGTAAATTGTTGATGACAGAATGCAATAATCTAAAAAATGAAATGTGGGAGATGTAAATGTGAAATCAAACTATGCATGAAATGAGCTAGTTTAAGTGAGATCTAACAAAATGCATGCTGCATAAATGCAACTAACTAATATATAGAAGTTAAGGCACCAAACAAAAGCCTAAAAATGAATTTCTGAGTTCTATAAGATGTTGTTTCAGGGGTCAGAAGGGACTGATTCGCCTAGTTGCATTCTTGCATCTTTAATCAATGAAAAGTTCTATAATTCTACATTTTTCACTTAGGTATGCATCATAGCACTCAGAAAGCATCAACATTAGTCAAATATTTCTAAAAATTCTGAAAAAAGTCCATACTGGGACTCATTCACCCCCTAGGTGAATGAGTCCCAGTATGGACTTTTTTCAGAATTTTCAGAAATATTTGACTGATGTTGATGCTTTCTGAGTGCTATGATGCATACCTCAGTGAAAAATTTAGAATTATAGAACTTTTCAATGATTAAAGATGCAAGAATGCAACTTGTTATACACTTTGTATGAATGCAAAATTTAACACCTAGCATGAAAATGAATCATGCAAACCCTAATGCAAGCTAGATCTATGAGAATGAAAATACTCCAAATCAAACAAGAAAGCATTCAAAAAGAAGGTTCACCAAAATGAAACGAAGGATTTTGGTGCCCAAATCCTTCCTTTCTCTCTTAGGGTTTTTCACCTAAAAGGGGAAGGATGGACCAAAATGCACAATGTTTCACTCAAAATTAATGCAAGGATGCATGGGATATTGATGTGAAATTTTTCTAGATGTATTTGAATGTTTAAAAATGCAAATGAATGAATGGAAACTAAATCTAATACAAGATGCTGGAAAACACAATGTTGATTGCAAATGTGAACTAGAAACCTAAACAAATGAAAACAAAAATTGATGAAACTAAACAGAGTGCACTTGGAGGTAGATTTTTGTTACTGGAAGATTCTAAAATGTTCTAGAAGTCACTGTTAATGGCCACTAGGACTGATTCGCCATGCATGGTGAATCACTCCTACTTCTGGTGAAAAGTTTTGAAAACAGGTTTCTGACTGCTGGGAGTTGAATTATGAAAAAATCACTTTTCAGGCCTATAGATGGGACTCATTCACCCTGGGTGGTGAATTACTCCACCTACAGAAATCTACAAATTTAGGATTTGATTCTATGGAGCTAGATTTGCACTTTTGCATCCTACAAGTGTCTGCTTCTGAAATTGTCAGATTCGGCTCTGAAAGTGACTTTTATTGATTTTTTTCCTTGAATAAAGAAGAGATGACTTGAGTAACTTTGAAATGAAATCTTCACTAAATTCTAAGCTTCCAAGAGTCCTAAATATTCAAACACACAAGACAAGAGAGAGAAATTTTGAATGTTAGGGCATGAGAGTTTGCCTTGGTCAAACCTCGTTTAGGTAATTAAACCAAAATGATGAAAGAGTAGAATGAAACATGCAATAATGGAATAGATTACCTTTCCATGATGTTGGTCTTGGATTTCTAAAACAATGGAGGAAGATTCAACCCTTGAATGTCCTTAGAAGCTTTCTTAATGACTTGCAATGACAAAACCCTAAGTCGCTTGACTTGAGATGAAAGATTGGTGGATGAATAATGAAGAATGGATGTGAATTGAGTTAATAGAGATGTAAAAATGAGTTAAGAGAGGTGGTATTATAGGAAATTCACCTTATTTTCCCATTAATTGGATCTCTAAGGCTGACATGGAGAAAAATTAAACTTAAAACCTAGATTTTCCTTCTCAAAACCCCGAAAATGGCTCAAATGGGACTCATTCACTACTAATGGTGAATGGGTCCCACCTAGATGGGACTAATTCACCACTAATGGTGAATGGGTCCCACAAGGTCCATTTTTGCTAGCTGGAATGCTGAGAAGTAAGACAATTAGGATTATATGATGACTATGTTAGTTATTTGATCAAATTATGCCTCAGGATGCACAATATGGGTTAATAGGGGCCTATTAGTGATGATGTAAATGTCAAATAGGGCTTGGGACACAAAATTCAATGTGAAAGTGTGATTAAATACACTTTATAACACTAAACTAAGGTCCACATAGCCTAGGAAGGCACAAGAACCAATGTAAAAGTGCAAGACACATTACAACACTAGTTTAACATTAAGTTTATTTTAGCAACCTTCTAGATTGATGTAATAATGTTGTTAAACACATTTTATAATGTTGAATTAAGGAGAAATAGGTTAATTAAGTCTTAGAAAAGTGTGAAAGCATCTTACAATTCTTTACAACACCTTTACAAGACATCATTAAAAGCATGTTATTCGATTTACAAGGGTCCAAGATGTAGTGTGGATGCATAAAATGCCTCACAACACTTGAATCAAGGCCTCATTATGTCCATTTTATCATGAATTAATCCCATGTCAAGCAAAGGGTACTTTTTTCTATGACACAAAAATGAATGCCTTTTGCAATTTTTCCATTGTTTTGTGTTAGGGTTGAACCCTATTGAAAGCTAACCAAAGGTATTTTTTACCTTTGTTTTAAAAATTCCAAACATAATTTAATGGTTGCCATGGTAAAGTGAGGTCTTATGCCTTAGGAATTTTTTTCCTTATGTTGCATTTTCCAAACTTAGGCTATTTTGCCTTGTGATTGCCAAAACCATGCCTTAGTGTATTTCATGTCTCTTTGAAAAATTGATTAGTCCTCAAGACTTATGTAATGCATTAGGTTGAGCCTTGTCTCCTGATTGCATTAGGTTAAAGTGTTATGAAATTTTAGTTAAGTGATGTTAAGATATCTCAGTCAATGATAAATGATATTTCAAAATGCAAGATAAGGGTGAGTTAGTGCCTTAGAGGGGTTTGAGTTGGCTTAAATTCTTTTACAAGCATTTGGAGTGATTGGGAGATTGTTACTATTTTTGCATTCATTTTGAAGTGTAAAACATTGTTTAAGTGATGTGTTTACAAATCACTTTATTTTATGTTGCTCATAATGCAAAATGTTGATGTAATTCAAGGAATGGTGGGGCCTATTATTTTGTATTCTTATTTTGAAATGTAAAATAATTTGATTATGTGATGTTATTATAAGTCACTTAATGAAATTATTATCTTATTATGCATTTTCCAAATGCACCAAAAGTGTGTGTCAAATAGCTTGAAGCCATGTGTGAGCAAAATGATGACTAGTCAACATGGAAGAGGTGTGTGGGGTTATCTTTGACTATTTTTGGAGGGAATGGGCTATTTGGAGGAAATTTTGTCACATTTTTAGTGTGACTATGGTCTTGGCTTGACTTTGCTTCATGTCGAGGATAGTTAGGAGTGATTTTAGAAGGTTCCTTTTGGCCTTTTCTGTTGCATCCAACTAGAATCTTCTAGATAGACTTGTGTGATGTAGTTGTTTGAATTTTTGCTTAAGTAACTTCAAAGTGTATTGTTGAAGTTAGTTCTTTCTTTCTAGCAGAGTGATAGCTTATTTTGAGGAGTTATGTTTTTAAGTAGTAGAAGTATTGTAACTCAGAGATAGATTTGTTACTAGTTAGTACCTTGAATCAATGATATTGAATATTTTCCTTCTTATTTCATGCTTTATTGTAGTGAGTTTTTTTGTGGATAATATTCGCAAATTGGCTAATAGTTGGAATTTGGGAATCAAAATTTGGCTAATAGTTGAAGTTGTAACATGGCTTGAATCACCACATTTTTACAAAGTTTTATTTTAGTTCTATTTAAATCGCCAAAGAATTTATTTATAAAAGAAATTAACTTAAAAATTTTCCACAATATTTGATAATGATTAGATCAGATTCGCATAAATTTTACAAGTTTTAATAGAAATCTATATTAATTCACCAATTGTATATCATAATTATTAGTTACTTTAGGGCCATATTTCCAATCTTTAGTTTCCACCATTAATCTACAATAAAATATAATGGAACTTATTGTATTTTGCAAAGGTAAAATGAACTCATGATCTATATTGCTCATGGGGCCCAAAATTTCTTTTGGATCATTGATCTTAGAAGATCAATGATCCAAAAGCAATTTTGGGCCTAATGAGATTTATAGATTATGGGTACATTTTACCTTGTGGAATACAATGAGGTCCATTATATTATATTTTAAATCAATGGTGGCAAGTAAATATTATATTCTACCCTTAAACCCATTAATAATTTCCACCCTTGGGCCCCTACATTTCTATAAGAATTATTTTTTAGATTGGAAGGATTCACCATCATAATTAATGATTTTACTATTATTTTCTAAGATTTTCCAGTATTTTCTACAAAATTTTAGTGATGTAAAAATATTCGCCAATAAAATTAATATTTTTTGAAAAAAAAGAAAGATTCTCCAATAGAAATTAATTTTTTTCCCAAAAAAATGAATGATTCCCCAAGATTTTATATAAGTTTTTGAGGGGTTTCTGAAAGTTATCACAACTTTATTGTGTGCATCTAGTGGTTGATCAAATTACTTGTAAAATTTAGCTTTTCCTTGTAATTTTGTCTCATTGTTAAACACCTGTTTTGTAGAAAAGTGTATTGTTGTAGGTTATAAGTTGTGTTAGTGAATGCAAATGCTTTTAGTCATGAAATATTTTCCTTCTAAGATTTTTAGCTGTAAAACCTCCTTATTAAATACTTATGCAAGAATGCATGCAAAAATGAGCTATGTAAACCAATATTTTTTGTTGTTTTTGAATTGTGTGCAAGCTGTTTGCAGGTCTTAGTTAGTTTGGTGAATCACCTTTTAGAAGTTTTTAGCCCATTTTCATTTATGCAATCTTCTTACTCTTTCCTTATGAAATCAATAGTTTAAGTGACATCAAAAGGGGGATGCAACCCATAATCTGGAGGTCTACTTTCACAATAGGATACCCATAGCCTTAAAGTAGTCCCATGTTGCTCCAAATTTGTTGAGTTTTCCACAACTTGGCTAGAGGGGTGTAAATTTGGATGGTTAACAGTTTTGGCATGCATGGTGGGACTGTTCTAATAAGGAAAAATTAGAAAAATACATGTGTTTGATACTTTTGATATGCAACCAACATTTTTCAAGCCTTTGAGAGGTTAATATCAGCATGTTTGGTGACTATGAATGTTTAAATTAGTAGAAAACCAATGTTGTAACAACTTATGAAAAAGATTCAGACAAGAGAAAGCTTTGTCCCCTTTGATTACTTATAGATGTCACCACCTCGGAGAAGAGGAAAACCAACAAAGAAAGTTGTTGTTTTTCCAAGGAAAACAATTTCAACTCCACCTGCAGTATGAGTTTCAAGTCCTCCTGTGAGGCAACAAACCTTGGTGCCACCAATGGAATTTCTGAGGAATCAAGTTTTTGTCACTTTTTATGGAGGTAGCCTGCTACAATTATCCTAGCATGATGATATTCCCATGGCTACCCTTACGAGTGACCATATTTTTTAGGTGAGGATCAAACCACACCAGTTGAACACATCAAAGATATATCAAATATGTGTTTAGTGCATCATATAACACAAGAGAATGTTTCTTTGAGGCTACTAGCAACATCGTTTAGGGGAAAGGCACTTCAATAGTTCAAAAGTTTAACAGTATTAGAACATGGGATGAGTTGGGAGAAGTGTTATGAAAGCATTTTGAGGACAAATATGACAACTTGTCATTAGTGGAGAAACTAACCCATATTAAGAGAGCTCCCCATGAATGGATGACAGACTTCAACTTTCATTTCCAAAGAACATGGGATAGAATTCCAGAAACCACAAGGCCTCCAGCTAAGTTTTCATTTCTTTATTTTTTAAGGGCCTTAAATAGTGAAGTTGTTGTTTTTATACAATCAATGGGTGGAACCACATTACCATTGTCTTATGATATAGTTGTAAAGGTTGAAAATAGCCTCATACAAGTTGGAAGAATTGCTCCTAGGCATCCTATGCCCATTTTCCCTTATATACAGCCTTCTATTACTTTTCCAACACCTCAAATAGCCCCTTTACTAGTTGTTGTTAGCCAAGAAATTGTTGTCCAAGGACCATCTCGAGAATTACAAGAGATAAAGAATAGTCAACAAAAAATTGAGAGTCTGCTTTAGACTTTTGGAAATGAACTTGTGAGCATCAAAAAATAGCAATTCCAAGGTTTTAAGCCTTACTAGCCTCAAAACCAAGGCCAAAGTCAGCCATATCAAGCTAACAGGCAACCATATCAAGGAAATTTTCAAGGTCCAAGGAAAAATATGAATCAAAGGCCTTTTCAACCATACAATCCAATTCCAATTAGTGTAGCTAGAGACATTGTACCTATTCAAAATAATCTTGTAGCGGAATATGAGTGGTTCTATCCCTACAAAAAGGCCCATAATCAAACTACATGTTCAAATGGGGTCATCAATCAAGCATTGATGGTTCAAAATGTGTCAAGTGTGTAAAATGTGTCTAATGGTGAATCTTCAGAACAACAGGATCTCCCTACAAGTGACACAACTCTCCTGCATTAGAAAGGAGAGGAATTATGTGGAGTCAATAGTGATAGTTCTCCAATAGCATCCAACACCTAAGCCAAGAAGAGGGCTTTCAAGATCGGAAAAGCAACAAATAAAGATAAGAAAGTTGTTGGCCCATACAATCGTCAAGTAACACACATCTTACAAAGAAATTCACAAGGCATTGGTAGTGGACAGTTTGGGAACCAACCCTAATCAACCCACTTGCAGCCAAACCTTGTTGTTGCAAGGACCCATCAAAAGGTAAATGCTATTCAACCCTTTAACATCATTGAATCCATGAAGAAAATGAATGTAAATATGTTAATGTGGGATTCTTTGTCCATCCCAGGTCAAAAGGACTTATTGCAATCTTCCTTAACTGATTTAAATGTTTCAAGTGATGTTCCAGTAGGTCAAGTCAAGGTTTCCCTTACAAATACACCTCAAGACAGCAGTAAACAGCCAGGTAAAGATGTTAAACCTCCCCAATTTTATGCGTCTTTGATAATAGGGGATAAGTTGGTTCATAATTACATGGTAGATTTAGGGGCAAGTAGTTCTGTCATGCCCAAACAAATTGTTGATAAGTTAGGACAGAAATATCAGTCTCTTGAAAAGGGAGTAGTTCAACTTGATGGGACAACCATTAACACTGTAGGTGTCATTAAGGGTTTAAGCCTTACGTTACATGCCTGCCCCAATTTTTCCATCTCTTGAGATATCTTGATCATTGATTTGCCACCCCATTTTGCATTATGTTTGTCAAGAGACTTCACTACCAAAATAGGAGGTTACTTGTCATCAAATTGGTCCCACATGATATTTAGGATGATATATGGGACAAAAGTGATCATTAAATCTGAATCACTTTCCAAAGATCACATTGAGCCTTATATTCCAAGTGCTATTAATGTCAACTATGTTATTTTTGATGATAGCGAGCTTGCTTCTACTCAAGAATTGCAAATTGAAAGTAAACCAAATATACTCTTAAATGAGTGGGTAGAAAAAAATATCATTGATAGCCCAAATGATAACATTGAGGAGACTAGTTTGGATGTGCATATACTGCATGAACCTAATGTAGTGATCCCAAACGTCGAAAACAAAGTGGAACATCAGTTGGAACAGGAAGGTGAAGTATGAAAAATGTTCTTTGATGGTTCTAGAAGCAAGAACAGAGTTGGTGGGGGTGCAATGTTTGTGTCCCCAAGAGGTGACAAGTATTATTTTTCTTTTAGATTTTCTTTCTCTTGTACTAACAATACTGTTGAGTATGAAGGTTTAATTCAAGGCTTGGAATGGGAAAGGAAAAGAGGGATTGGATGCTTGCAAGTATATGGTGACAGTGAGCTGATTGTAAATTAGGTAAGAGGTTTGGATGCTACTAAAAATTATGTTTTGAAGTCCTACAAACACAAAGTGTGGGACATGATAGAATAATTTGATGCTTTTAATCTAGTTTCTATTCCTAGGCATCAAAATAAACATGTAGATAGATTAGCTACAATAGGGGCTCAGTTTGATATCCCAAATGAGATTAGGAAGGAAAAAGTATAATAGTATGTCAAGATAGTCATTAGACCTTCCATTCCTGATAATAATGTTCATTGGAAAATTTTTGGGAGTGATGAATAGGTTTTGAGTTTTATGCTACAAGAGGATGAGTTTTGAGTAGTAAATCAAGAATAGATCAGGCAGTAATACAATGATCAGATCATCCAATTGAGGACTAACAAGCTGCCCAAGGGTATAGTCACCTTGGAATCCATCTTTAGCACTGATGACCAGCTAAAAAAGAGTAATACCAACATGTAGTCAAAGAAGAACATTATGAAGAGCTTGAAATTTTTAAAGGAAAGCTCCTTAAAGCTGGTAAAATCTGCTCACATGTAGATAAACAAGTTTTATTTCTCTTTGTCAAGAATTCCAAGATGTATTTGCATGGGAATATTCTAATTTAAATTGTTTTGACCCCCAAATTTCCCAACATACCATAGAACTAGAGCCAAATGCAAAACCTATTAGGCAGAAATAGAGGCCTTTAAACACCAAACTCAAGCCTCTTATGGTAAAAGAATTGACCATGCTGGTTGAAGGGGACATCATTTTTCCAATCAAACATACCTCATGGGTCTCTAACCTTGTCTTGGTTAGAAAGAAAAATGGAGAGATTAGGCTCTATGTAGATTTTAGAGACCTCAATAGAGTCTTGTTAAAAGATAGTTATCCACTACCCTCAATGGAGTAGATTTTGCAAATAGTAGCTGGTTTGGAAAGATCTCATTACATGATGGTTATTCAAGCTATGGCGAAGTCTTGGTTAAGGAAGAAGACCAATATAAGACTGCTTTGGTGTTCTGGTGTGTTTTCACTAAATTTCCAAGGTGTCTAGGAAAACAAGAAAAGAGTAATCAAACAAACCTATGATATGATTTGTTTATCTAACCTATTTGTTCATTATGCAAATATATGACAAGTCTGTGTTACTTTTTTTATTCAGCTAATTACAACATGTGGAGTAAAATGTGGCTCTTGTGAGGGTTGAGCCCAACATGCTACCCTCTTGTGTTTTAAGAGGGATAGGAAATTGAGCAACTTGATCAAATCAATATGGAATCACACCAGTTCATCAACTTTCATTATCAGATTCAAAATATGCAACTAACAATATGAACTATCAAGAAGGTCACTCTTCATCTTTTCACAATGAATCAAACAATAGGTTGCCATCATGCTAAAAGGGGAATTAGTTTGCTAGATATGTCTTTCAATCTTCTTTTAAGTGGATCCAAGATCCATTTTAATAACAAAAAAATAATTTTTGTGAGCATTTAAGCACATATGCATCAAGTTCAATTATAGATGCATCAAGTTCAATTATTCATTCATCATAAATAATGGAGGAGCTATGAAGTCCTGTCTAAAACCATAATGAGTCATATGGAGCAACAAAAATAACAAGGACATTCATGCATTTTTGCATTAAAAGACATAGTTCAATTCCTCTCACTTCTATCCTATTAAACAAGCACACATCACTTAGGATTGTGAGTTTTCAGGTCACAACCATAAATGACATATGTTTTCCTAGTAGGATTAAAACAAGAGAAATGATAGTGAATATTGGTATTCATTAAGCAATCATGATTCAAGAGGTGAAGCACTTTTTTGAATCCAAGGTCATGATGCCAAGTGAGGAATGACAGTGGCTTTTAAGAGTTGAAAAATCATAGAGGGAAATCCTAGGTGAATAAACTAGAAAACAACAATGAATGCATGCTACATCTCATAAAAATGACAACAACAATGAATGTATGCTACAGGGCAGCAAGGGGGGGAGTTTCTTGGTTCCAAGGAAGAGCTATCAAGCATTGTCAAAATACAATCAACAGGCTATGAATCTACAATGGGAAGAAACTTCATTGAAGAAGCATTCACATGTGTCATGAAAGCATCATGTCATGGACACATGAAAGAAGATCATAAATAGTGGATTACAAAAGAGAAATTCAAGAGAAGGTGAGAACATGCAATCTTTTTTGTGCCTGTGAAGACAAATATGTGTGTCTACATGAAAAGGATAGTGGCTTCAATACATAGGAAGATCATTAAGTGCACTTCATTGAACACTCAAACCATAATGAAATGAACATGCAACAAGATATGCTCCTATTGTTTTGACATATCAATCAGTTGAAAACATAGTCATTATGAGCAATCCCAGGCATCATAACAACCTCAAGATTTGATAAGATGAAGGAGACAGTCAAAATAGCTACCACATGCATCAGGAGACCATACATGGAGGATCAAATAGTGAGAGATGCTCATTCAATAATTGCAATTAGAGCTATTGAACATGTTTTTGTTTTGTATCCAGAAGATGCAATCTCATGATGATGAGATGGGGACAAAATCATGATAGGGACAAGCAAGCTATTTCTGTACAAGATCAATCAAAAAATGAAGAGCTAGAACTATAGTCAAGGTTGATGTTCATCTCTTTGTAACATGAAAATTCTAAACATAGTGAAAGCCATATTACTACAAAAACTGTGTTTCATTTAGCATGAGGATAAAATCAAACCACTTTAAGCATGATGATTATTGAAGGACATAAGAAATGAAAGCAAACAAGAATTTTGTTTGAAGGCATTTAGGAAAGCACAAGAGTGTTGTATGAGAACCATCTTGAGTTAGGTGAAATCCATAGTGTGGAACAATGATAGGAAAAACAATGATAGGGCTTCTTGTTAACTAAGTGAAGAGTTAAAAGGAGTGAGAGGGCTGAGATTATTGAGAATTTGAAAACCTATGACATTCTATAGAAAAGGCTCATAGGAAATCACTAAATGCACAAAGTTCACAAGCAGGACATAGTACATTCCAATGTTGCATTCAAAAATAGAGAGTAAGAATTCTATTTTCAAATGAAGGTCTTGGAACGAGCCCAGAATGGTGCCTTTCAGAAAAGAGAAAAAATGCAAAACCCACTTGGGGTTTTATCAATAGTTAGAAAATGAAGAATAAAATGAGGATATTTCTCTTTATTTTTCTTCATATAATGCACAATGGGGCTTCATGAGGCTGATCCATGGTCTCTTTCTGAAGAGGAGAAGATAGATTTCAAGGGTTGGGGTTATCAACAAAACCTAATTTATTGCTTCATATGGCTGCGACCTGAGGGAGTTTTCTTCAAAAATGACAAACCCACTTGCGGTTTTTTTTATCAGAAGTTACAAATGCAAGACATGGGGTGTTTCTCTTTTTTTCTTTATTCATAAAATACATGTGGGTTTCAAACCCTCTTTCAAGAAATGAAATACATCAAACCCCAAGTTTTCTCTTCATGGTCGTGGCCTGAAGAGTCAATTTCCTTCACAAAAACAAGAATTGACTTGCGGTTTTTAATTAAATTCAAATACAGAGAATATGAAGGGGTGTTTCTTCCATTATACCTAAAAGAGATGCCATTTAATGGAGAGATACAAGTTCTACAAGGGTTTTTTCCCTTTTCTTGCAAAAATGTCAAAGAAAAACTAGAGGTTGAACTTACAAGATAAGTACATGGGGTATGCAAAAGAAAAGCTAAATACTTTCTCCATTTTGCCACTGGTTGAAGCTCGAAATGAGCTTTTATTTGCATGAAACAAAGAGAGAAAAGCAAAGTGTGTTGACTTGGAGCTTACCTGAGCTCAAGTTGCTCATTTTCAATGAAAACACAAGTTTGTTTTGCCATAGAAAACTCCATTAGAGCTTCAAAAAATCATTTCCATGGCAGCAAGGAGCAAGCAATAACCATAGATAAAATGGAATTCAAAAATGCATTAGAAAAGAACAAGGAATCCATGACATTCAAAGTTAAATGGCTTTCAAATGGAGAAGGAAAATCCAGATTTTGTTTAAGAATCACATTTACCTTGTTTTCCTTGTTTTTGCATAGCAAATCAATTTAATCTATCATGGAATCGACCATAAACCATTATACAAGGCTATCCTTGAAACCCTATGGTGGCCAGAAGAGGAGCTTCATGAAGGTTTGATAAAAAATGAAATCCTTTTGCAAATTTTCCATTATTTTGTGTTAGGGTTGAATGCTATTGAAAGCTGACCAAAGGTTTTTTTACCTTTGTTTTAAAAATTCCAAACACAATTTAATGTTTTCCATGGTAAAATGAGGTCTTATGCATGTCTCTTTGAAAAATTGATAAGTCCGTAAGACTTATGTGATGCATTAGGTCGAGCCTTGTCTCCTGATTGCATTAGGTTAAAGTGTTATGACATTTTAGTTAAGTGATGTTAAGATAACTCAGTTAATGATAAATGATATTTCAAAATGCAAGATAAGGGTGAGTTAGTGCCTTAGAGGGGTTTGAGTTGGCTTAAATTCTTTTACAAGTGTTAGGAGTGATTAGGAGATTGTTACTATTTTTGCATTCATTTTGAATTGTAAAACATTGTTTAAGTGATGTGTTTACAAATCACTTTATTTAATGTTACTCATAATGCAAAATGTTGATGTAATTCAAGGAATGGTGGGGCCTATTATTTTGTATTCTTATTTTGAAATGTAAAATAATTTGGTTAAGTGATGTTATTATAAGTCACTTAATGAAATTATTATCTTATTATGTCTTTTCCAAATGCACCAAAAGTGTGGGTCAAATAGATTGAAGACATGTGTTACGAAAATGATGACTAGCCAACATGGAGAAGGTGTGTGGGGTTATCTTTGACTATTTTTGGAGGGAATGGGCTATTTGAAGGTAGTTTTGTCACATTTTTAGTGTGACTATGGTCTTGTCTTGACCTTGCTTCATGTGGAGGACAGTTTGGAGTGATTGTAGAAGGTTCTTTTTGTCCTTCTCTACCGCATCCGACCAGAATCTTCTAGATAGACTTTTGTGATGTAGTTGTTTGAATTTTTGCTTAAGTAACTTCAAACTATATTGTTGAAGTTAGTTCTTTCTTTCCAGCATAGTAATAGCTTATTTTGAGGAGTTATCTTTTTCAGTAGGAAAAGTATTGTAACTTAGAGATAGATTTGTTACCAGCAAGTACCTTGCATCAATGATATTGATATTTTCCTTCTTGAATTTCATGCTTTATTGTGTGCATCTAGTGGTTGATCAAATTACTTGTGAAATTTAGTTTTTCCTTGTAATTTTGTCTCATTGTTAAGCACCTATTTTGCATAAAAGTGTATTGTTGTAGGTTATGAGTTGTCTTAGTGAATGCAAATGCTTTTAGTTGTGAAATATTTTCCTTCTAAGAGTTTATTTTATTTCTATTCATTGGATGTTAAATCTGGAATGTTAATTTTGTTTGAATCATTTTCAGTAATTGTGCTTAAATCGCTTTTAAGTTAAGTTCATCATGGTTATAATGTTTTATTAGATTCTTTATAAAGTTTATTGAGTTAATCAAGATTTAGATGTTGTTTGTAGGAATTAAGTTTGGTAATTATCTGTTGAGTTTAATAGAAGCAATTATGGAAACTTATGGAAAGATGAAACTGAAACTTGTTGGGAATCTATTCATGGAAATTAGTATTTATGTTTTCTAGATTAATCATTATTTCCTTGGAATTTATTTCCATTCTTTAAAATAGCATTTATTTTCCAGCAAATCTTAAGATAGATTTCTTTTAAAGTAAATTAGAATTAAATTTGGATTTCAAATTCTAGATTAAGAATTAAGGTAAATGTTAGTCTTTTCTATGAATCAGTCTCAATCAAGTCAAATGAAGTGAAAAATTAGTCAAAAGAACTTTAAATTAGAAAATAAGATAGAACTAATGAACTTACTAAATTTTACCTGATTATCAATGCCAAATGTATTATTCAACAATTCATCTATGAAAGCCATTGCCTCTGCAACTGATGTAGGTTGTGTAGCTACATCCTGTGCACTCTGATAATTGTACGTACAAACAACACCACAATAGTAGGGTGGAGCTTGGGGTCTACACGTGTCCTCCACATCAGGCTCTACTAGAGGCCTCACACATTGTATAATGGTCTGGGTGAGCAAGCTAATCAATACTAGCATGCCCACCTCTACATTGTCCTTAACAATGGAAGGAACGGCGAAATGCTCCACAATGGGTTTGGCCAAGGGTCTTGATGCGAACTATGGATTACGTCATGCATTAGGTCTATCATGTGTGGAGCCCCCACCTCTACCCTGAAAGTCTAAGATGTCAAAATAATTTGGCATCTTATTGAGGAAAAACTCACAAGAGGGTTTCCTCAAAATGTATTATGATACCTCATGGTTATTGCATAGAGGTTGGTCAAATACCATCCACCATCACTCCCAAAATTTATTTTTAATTCATGGTGGCACCAATGGATGGGGAACCTCCTGCATGCATGAGACAAAGGTGCATTGATTCTTGGGTCTATAAATTGGGCACACAATTCAGCTTTGCTATTTTTTTTTCACATCTACATATGCTAAACCACTAGCATAAAATTGTCTCATCTCATGCCTCTTATTTGACCAAAAAAATATTTTCTCACTCATTTCTCCTACATGAGATACAATTGACTTCGACGATTCGGCAATCCCTCTCCTATAAGGGTGGGTTTCAACATGCTTAGTTAATCTTCCAATTAATTGTTCAATGTATCTTTTATTATTTTCAATTTGATTTAGGATATTTTCTTGTGTTCCTTGAGGATTCCTATGAACTGATGGAGTCAGGGTTTCAGGTTGTTCTTGTATAGGAGGCTCTTTGTGAGGGGGTGATTTTGAATTCTCAATGTTTGGAGGTGGAGATTCATTTCTTGAGAATTAGAATAAAGTTTTATTAAAAAACCCTATTTCAATCAACATTCTAAATAAAAATTGAAATAAAAATAATAAAAATGTATACCTCTTCGCAATCTTTGACCTCTTTGACGTGTTGGCAACATCCTTGTGAAGAATTGCAAGCTAAGAGTGCAAAAAATGGAAGAGATTTGGTGAGCATGAGTTGCAGAGCTGAAAACCTCCAAGCTAAGCCACAGGTTGAAAAGAAAATGATGTTTAGAATGCAAGATTTTTTTAAAATTCACTTTTTGTATTTGGCACATGCCAAATTTGGCATGCGCCAAATGCTCTATTTTGACATTTATTTTCATCTTTTTCCAATTTGACATCAAAATTGTGTCACAAATTGGTGCAATTACCCTAACTCTAATTTTTACCTTTTCCTTAACCATAACCATAACCCTATGCCCAACCCTGACTCTAATTTTAACCCAAACACTTTAACCCTAAACCTAACCCTAACCCCAACCACAACTCTAATCTTTACCCTTATCCTATATTAAACCTAACCCTAAGTCTAATTTTAACCTAACCCTAATCCCAACCCTAACTCTAATTTTTACCTAACCATTAACCCTAATCCTAATTTTAACCTAACTATAAGTCTAACCCTAACTCTAGTTCTATACCTAACCATAACTCTAAACCTAACCCTATCCATAACCCTAACCCTATCCCTACCCCTAACCCTAATTTTATCTCTAACCTTAATCCTAACCCTAACCCTGCCCCTACCCTTACCCCTAACCTTAATTATATCTCCAATCAAAAATATTTATTTGAAAAAATAATCAAAAATAAAAAAAGTATTTTTTAAAGATTTATAATAGAAAGATATAAGGATAACTATAGTGCATCTCTAAAAAAAAATCATGTGACCAGTGATGCTGGCGCGACACACACTTCGGTACCATAGGGATGGGGAAGATTGAACCTTGTGACCACTTCCTTGCAATAGGATACTTTAGATAATTCAACCACACCCGTGCCCCTATTGTTTTGAATTTTATATTTATTAGCCAATAGGCTACATATAGTGTGATATTTGAGCCAAAAGCAAGTCTCATGCTTACAAACCACAATTGAGTCATTGAAAAATAAGTTTTAGTTGTCGTTTAATGGTAAGCCAACTATCGTTTAATGGTAAAAGCCTCCAAAATCTCACTTATCACGTAAAATCCAGATAACCATTCTATTTGACAATTGGATGGCAACTTGCTATTTCCATTTGTAATGTTTTTTGTCAATTTGTTGTTAACTTTCTTTTTTCATTTACATTGCTTTATGTTTTAAAAATATTTCATAATCAATAATACTTATTTTCTTTTAGGAAAAAATCTAGATTTGTCTTAGGTTTATTTCATTTCATTATTTAACATTTATTATTAATTATTTAATCTGGCCACATGCAACTAGAATTTGCATGCACAAATAGATACTCTAACATATTAACATACATATAGTTTTCTATTGGTGTATTCCTTGAACCTCCTTTAGGTTCAAGTGCTACTAAATAATAATACTTAGTTTCACATAAAAATAGAAACTAGATTATTTTTGTTCTTTAATTATTTAGGATCATCTATAAAAATTAAATCCATCACTTTGAATAAAAAATTAATAAAATATTTAAATATTTCGTTCTTTCCTTGGAATCAAATCGAATTGTAATAGACACACATAAGTATAATAAACGCCTCCACAAAGATATCTCTAAACATATTTTATATAGATTTTTGAAAAATATAATAGATGTGTAATACATAGTCCAATGAATTCAGTAATTAACTAAAAGTGGAGAGTCTGAGTAATTACATAAATGATCTCCTTGGCAATATGAAAGTAATCCTTGAAATAGCTTCAAGTGGAATCTGGAAAGACTAAGTAATTACATAAATCATGGTTAAATAGCCACAACTACTATTATTGTTAAGAGACTGGTATTATTCTAAGAAATATGGAGCATCTGCTCCATACCAACTAGTTTCATATATAACAAATAACATGAAATACATAGCTAATTAAGAGAAGAGGGAACTACTTCGTTGGAGGAGCTGCAGACGGGGTGGGAGCGGCTAAGGGAGGGAAGGGGGCAGAAGATGGCGGGGTGGGAATGGGTAAGGAAGGGAAGGGGGCAGAAGATGGCGGGGTGGGAATGGGTAAGGGAGGGAAGAGGGCAGAAGATGGCGGGGTGGGAATGGGTAAGGGAGGGAAGGGGGCAGGAATTAGCAAAGGAGGAGATGGCAAGTTTGGCAGGGGTGGAGCGTGTGGGAGAGGAGGAAAATAAAAAGGAAGAGGAGGAGTTTTTAGTAGCCATGGCGGAAGGAAAATCTTCTTTGATTTTGCATCACTGTATTGGCATGAGGAAGAAGGACGAAAGGCTAAGGGTGGAGAGTTGTAAGTTAAAACTCCATTGGAATTGGAAGCCAAGGTGACGTCAGATGTTGTTGCAATGGAGGGTACGTTGCAGGATTCTTCTGGACTGCTCACAAGGCGCACCCCACATCGTGAACGAACAACCGAGGGGTTTAACTCCACACTGAACTCTCCATTCTCTCCTGTTTTGTCTTCAACTGATGTGCTGCCCATTTTCAGTTTCCTCTTCATGTTGCACTCCACAGCAACCACTGCACCTGTTGCATTGCAAATCCCATTTGCTTACTTTGTTAAACATGTCTGCTATTACAAATTTAGCACTAATTTGATATGAAAGAATATTTTTGAAAAAATAGTAGAATAAAATCACATCTGATCACAACATCAGATTTCAAATGGTTGGATTTAAATAGTACATTCTAAGTTTTGATTTGTTTAGGTGGTTCATCTGAAATCACAGTCGTTAGATCTTATCAATTAGTGTGATCCGTCACCTAAGCAAGTCAAAGCTTAGAATGTGTTGTTTAAGCCGAAATATTTCAAATGGAAACAATTGATCACAACATCAACTTCTAAACTCAAACAGTGATACAAAGAAGAAAACAATGCGTAAAAATAACATCAACTTCTGAATTGAAACAACAATTATGTCAATGGACCTTTCGTCTATTGATGAAGTTGAATGGTTCTAAATGAACCTACTAAAGATCAAGTCTCAATGAGTGCAAAGTCCCAACACCATAAAGGATGAGCTTGGGATTGTACCCCAAACAACTTTTGACAAAATGGATTACAACATCATAACACATAATGACTTATCAACAATAACACGAGTATGACTGACATTTGACCAATTACAAATTTAGCACCAGCCTGGAATTTGATGGTCTATTTGACCGTTTTTGCATTTTAGACCTATATTACAACTATAAAATTTATTATAAAACCATAAAAAATTATTATAGACAATATTATATATATGTGTATAATGTTTACTATAAAAATATAAATTAGTTTAAAATCTGACCGAATATAATTCTTTCTATTTTTAAAATATTTTTAACAATAAATTTAAAATTTTGATTTATTTTTAATATGAATATTTGTATCTGCCAATTGAATTACATCGTAACAACTTACCAACAATAACACGAATATTTGTATCTGTCAATTGACGTTCGCCACATGTGTGGCAAAAGACTTTTCCCTTCACCACAACATTTTGTGGCTGTTCAGCAGAGCTTTCCTTGGCCAAACAGGTGAAGTACAAGATGCTCAAGAGAGTTGTTGCGATAGCAAGAGTGTATTTGGAAGCCATGGCTAACAGTAACACCCTTGAGTTACTGTTGATGCCCCTCTCTCTTTATACCCGCTACTGCCTTGGCTCTGCAAGATTTTCTATGCATTGGAATGTTCTATTCGATTTCAAAAACCAAACAGTGTATTATGTTCCGTCTATGTGTACCTAAACTCCTCGCATGCACCTAATTGTACAAGGAAAATAATTTATGTATCTCGTTCCATCCATTGTACCTAATTACCTTAAAAATTAGGCTTCCCTGTTTACAATTTTTCTCCTCTCATGCACCTAAACTCCTCGCATGCACCTAATTGTACGAGGAAAATAATCTCGTTCCATCCATGCTACCTAATTACCTTAAAAATTAGGCTCTAAAGTTTACAATCTTTCAACAGAGATTTCAATTTGAGATCCGTTTATACTTTTTTTTGGCTTCTTACTTGTAAGAGAGCTTATTGTCACATAATATATTATATTAACAACTTGGTGGAATTAATAAAAAGTAGTTAAAGAGTATTATTAGATGACTGATAGGTATATATAAATAATTTTATTGGTCATAAAATGATATATATAGATATGATTAAAGAACTTACATAGCATCATTAAGTGTTTTCATTGATATTATATTGATTAAGTATCAACATCGATATTTTATTATCATTATAATAGATAGATATGAGTGCAATTTGATGAGTTTATTGGTCAAGATATTAGAATTCCATTAAAGAGGTCACGTATTCTAAATGAGAATAGATGAAATTAAGATTTTAAAGTGGTGTTTCTTATATTGATATCGCATAACACTTCTATCATATATTTATTATTTGAGAGCCTACTAGAAAACTAAAGAATGAATTATGCTCCATTATGGGTTCAAGCATTGATGATTCATATTTTTCTTTAAATCTCAAGTTGTTGCAACTATATGTTGCTACAACCACATACAAAAATATGTCAACAATCATGTTTAGTTAAAATTTCATCATTTAAAATGTAATATTACTATCACCTACAATTATGTTATGTAAATTATATACATCATGATTGTATAGAATTCAACAATTTTAAAATGTATGTTCATGTTTTCATCCAATTTTATATGAATTTTATATTATAAAATAGATTTTTGTCTTGATATGCAACCATAAACAATGCAACAATAAAATTGAAACATCTTAATGTAATCGTTTGACTCATGTTGTCTTCTTTTATTTTTTTACTTCAATATAGATATTTTTTATTACAAAATAGTTCAACTAAACTAATTTTGAATATGAATCAATAAATACTTAAAAAAAATTGTCATTCTTCAACCTAGTAGCATTTTATTAATCATTACCTTATTTATCCTTAATGGTGTTTGGAAAGTAGAACATTACAAGAAAAAAGAATAATATTCTAGGCTAAAGACAAAATCTACTAAAGAGGCTTAAATAGTTGCTGTATAAATAGTGTAAATGGAATCTAGAATGAATCTACATGCAATGAGATATATATTTCAGAGTTATTTGAAATGGATCTAAAGTTTTAAATGGTACATGTGATAAGATATATATCTCATTGTCAAGACAAGTAAGATATTTGGGAACTTAAGATACTTTGATTATTAGTATCAATTATTGTACCTATAGATATATTGAAAATTAATAAATCTTATCATGTAGAAAAAATAGAAATTTCACAAAATATTATTCCTAAAGTAAGATTATTCAAACAAACAGGATGATTTGAAATATGTCTAGACTATAAGGGATTGAGGCATGGTTTTTTGTTTCTAGCTAATGGTGTGTTCATATGTGGTATGGCTATTGTTGGTGAAGCTCCTTTTGGTTTTCTTTTGCTTTTGGCTCTTTCTGTGGTGCTTTCTATCGGGTTGCCCTCTTTGGCTCTCAAAATGCTTTCTCTCTATGTTTAATGAATGTTGGGCCATTGCTACTGGCTTTGTATGATGGGTGGAATGGAGGCACTCTGGAGTACTTGGTTTGTCTATGCCCAAATTGGTGTTGTTGATCCGTGGTGGTATGTGGATGTTCTTTTTCGTGGGTATATGAGGTATGGTCTAACCTATTTTTTATTTGCTTCTATTTGGGGTATTGGAGATTTCCCCTTTCAAACTCTCTCTTTGTATGAGGGTTGATTGGTTAAACCTCTCTAAGGGAGATTTTGCTTCCCTTCCCTATGTTAAGATGTTTTTGGCTGCCCATATGCTTTATAAGTTCCTTAAAATCCCAGATCTTATGGGTGCTAAAGGGAGCTTGTGCTGCCATGATTTATGACCTGATTTTGTGGATTGGGATATGCTTTTCACTTACACTACTCAAGCTCGATTTGACTTAAGACCACTATAATCTATGCATAGGTATTTCCTTCAATGAGTAATCTTTAACCCCAGAGATAGCCTATCACCATTCCTACAAATATAGGATATATCTACTTTACAAAGTAAATGTACAAGCTCCCTCCCATAAAGGACATACAACCCTAGGAGTAATTCACTGAATAAGAGAGCTTATTGTCACATAATATATTAACAACTTGGTGGGATTAATAAAAAGTATTCAAAGAGTATTATTAGATGACTGATATGTATATATAAATAATTTTATTGGTCGTTATTTTATATTTAAAAATTTATTTTTGATTGATAAAATGTTTTTTATACATATGATTATATAACTTTCATAAGATCGTTAAGGACTTTTATTGATATTATATTAACTAAGTGTTTTGGAATATATATATGAGTGCAATTTGATTAGTTTATTGCTAAAGATATTTGAAATCCATTAAGGAGATCACTTATTCTAAGGGAGAATAAATGAAATTAAGATTCTCAAGTGAGGTCTCTTATATTGACATCTCATAATACTTCTATCATATATTTACTATTTAAGCAACCCACTAGAAAACTAAAGAATTAATTGTGGTCTATTATAGATTCAAGCACCAATGATTCATATTTTTTCTAATTTTAAGTTATTGCAACTACACATTGCTACAACCACATACAAAGATATGTCAACAATCTTGTTTAGTTAAAATTCCATAACTTAAAATATGAAATTATTAGTATCACCTACAATTATATTGTGTAAATTGTATATATCATGGTTTGTATAGAATTCAACAATTTTTAACTTAGATATGTTCATGTTCTCACCTAATTTTATATGAGTTTATATTAGAAAATATATTTTTGTATGGACATGCAACCATAAACTATGTAACAATAAAATTGAAACATCTTAGTATAATCATCTGATTCATTTTGTCATCTTAGTATGGATATGGATTATTGAGGTTTTTGTTTCCATCCTATCATTCCCAACCCTCAAAGCTCAAAATTATTCTAAAAAACTAAGTCCTTGTCTTACAAACTATCAAAGTTCTTCTTCCATCCATCTAACCCCATTGAGCTTGTCATGCCATTCATGCCTTCCCAAAAGGTCTGGTTACCTAATATTTCCATTAGTCCTCTCCAAATTCCCTTTATTCTTTCAAACTTTTGTGATTTCTCATCCCTCTATCCTTCCCTTTCTTTCCTAAAACACAAAATATTTACCTTTCCTCTGTTGATATCCTATTGGCATCATCATCTTGTTGGAGTTTCAAAGTGCCTCATTCCCCTTCCTATGGAATATAACTCAAAAGAGGATCAATGGCCCAATGTCTAATGGATTAGTGCTTTGACGAGATATCAGAGGTGGGAATACTCACATCCTAGGTTCAATAATTATACTAATTGACAGAAACCCATGCCCAATAGCATGACCAAGGTGAGCATATAGATTTTTTCAAGGAATTGGAGTATTTTATGTTCTTTTCCTAAGCTTGATGGGTATGAAGATAAGAAATGGCCCAATACTCCACTAATAGCAACAACGCCACTCAAGAAGACATGTTTTCTTCCATCTACCACTCTACAATGCCATTAATGTATGCCAACACCTATAACTACCAGATTTCAATATAATGGTGACTAGGAAAGGTTTTTAATACATTTTGGCATGGATCCAAGAAAATGAATGGTACCCATACCTCAATTATTATCTACAACCACTTTTCATAAAGGTTTTAAGGGTTGAGGGTAGAGGGTAGATGATTTAAGGGCTGAGGGTTGATGGTTTAGGGTTTAAGGGTTGAGGGTTGAAGAGTTTAAGGGTTGAGGGTATAGGGTTGATAGATTAGGGTAGAGTGTTTAGTTTTGTTTAAGGGTTGGTGGTATAGGGTTTAGGGAATTAGGGTTGAGGGTAGAGGGTATTGGGTTGAGGGTAGAGGGTATTGTGTTGAGGGTAGATGGTAGAGGGTTTAAGGGTTTGGTTTTAAGGGTTTATGGTTGAGGGTTTAGGTCTCCCATCCCTCTATCTCCCACTCTCTTTCTCCCACTCCCTCTCCTAGGTATTTCCCCCCACCCTAATTGAATAAATCTCTCTCCGTCTCAAGCATTACTCTCTCTCTTAGGTCTCACTCCCTCCCACGCTACCTAGACTAATATGTCTCACTCTAATCCCCTCTCTCACATGATTCCTCTCTGTCAGGTCTCATGTACCTCCCACCCTATCTAGACAAATCTATTTCACTCCAACCCCCTCTCTCTCTCCCCCTTTGGTCTTTTTTTATCTCTTAGGTCTCATCCCTCCCAACCCCTCTCTCATTGCTAGGTCTTTTCTCCACCCTAACTAGATAACTCTATATCCCTCTCAAGTCTTTATCATTCTCAGATCTCACTCCGTACCATACTACCTAGACCAATCTCTCTCACTCCTATCCCCTCTCTCTCTATCTCAAGTCTCACTCCCTTCCTCTCTACATTTGGAAAATATTTCAAAGTAACACATTTGGCACTCACCAAATTTGGCGCTGTCCAAACTTTGCAAGTGCCAAATGTGGTTTTACCTTGAAATGGTAAAATAGGGGTTGACCCTGTGATTCAAGTCCACATGCTTCTGCATCTATCTAGGTCAACACTTTATTTGACTCAGAAATTCTTTTTTTATGCAGTTGACTCCCTGTTGTACCAATATATGCTTGATCCATCACCTTTTTACCACTAGTTTATATTCTAGACAACGTAGAAGATGACATTTTGAAGTTTCTACATCATTTTAGATTATCTTAGGTAATATATTCATTCTAGTAATATTGAAATGTTTATATTTAGTATATTTGTTTGTCTTTGACAATATAAACTAAATTCCTTTCATGATTTTATCAATCATAACAATTGGACATAGAATTCAACATTGAATTGGATGAGAGAATTGCATAAAAAAGTTTAATTTTTATGAGTTTGAAGAAAAAAATGAAAAACATGACATAATTTAGAAGAATTCATGTTTTAAACTTATATAAACGACATCAACTTAACACAAATTTGCTTATGAATTCTATTTGCATTGCTTATAATAGTCCATTTCCAACATAGCTAGTGGAATTCACTCTATTCCATTTTAGGTAGATGTTTATATTGAGTTTTTGTTTTTTGTTTTGACAATTTATAGACCATTCATTTGATGATTTTATTAATCTTCATCGTTACACATAGAATTCAACATTAAATTAGATGGATGTTGCATGTAAAAGTTTAATTTTTAGGAGCTTGAAGATATACAATTGAAAACATGACAATAGATTCAAAAATTCATTATTAGTGATGATTGTGGGAAAAAATTATTTTCAACTAATTTGGAAAACCTAAGAGTTTTTGAATCAATGTTAATACAAGTTTCCATTAATTTTTTTGTGCCATAAAAAAATCACCTTCATCATGTGCTCTGATAAATTCAAGTGACTTGACATAGTTGTTAATGCAAGTTTCCATTCATTCATACCATTTACCTTTTTAAGAAATAAAAAATGGGAAAATTTCGTGCAATTGAAAATGCTTATTGTCTTTCTAAGTTACCCCATTTCCAAAGAAATAGTGAATAATTCCAAGATATAGCATCACAAACCCTTCTTTGAATTCATCTTCTTCATGGCTTGGTTGACAATCACAATGTGGTTTTGACAAAAATAAGCACAAGATTCTCTAGTTTCCAAAGGTGGCAACACTTATACCCTGGGTTTGACACTTCTTTTCTCCTAAGCACTTTCCACACTCCAAATACTCCCCTCAAACCCAAGTCTTAACATTGATCAACGCTTACATGAGGCAATTTTTGTACAAATCCCTCAAAGTTCTATGTTTTACATAGTATAGTTGTAAAAAGAAAAAAATTGTCCTCAATAAATCACATCAAATGATGATTTAGCAACCCTCCTTTTTTTAGCACATGCATATAGGCCTACAAAAAAATAGTACCAAGTTTCATATATTTTCACCAAATGCATCAAAAGTTATGGGTTCTTAGAAGCTCACTATAAACCCTAGGTTGGGGATAACAATGTTTGATAAGATATGCAATGTCTGATAAGTCACATTAGTTATGCAATGTAAAGTAATGCTTTGAGTTTTAAAGATATGCAATGTAATTTAATCAGCGATATCAATATGTTTCATAAAATGCTTGGTGTGTTTTATAAAATGCAATGTAAATCAGCTATATGGATATGTTTGAGAAAATGCATTACTTACTTTTCTTGTTCTATGGAGGTAGATGTATGTATGAAAAATGTTGTAGCATACAAATTTTTGATAATTCCAAACAGCTTGCTACCTTCTTTCATAAAATGCTTTGGTGTGTTCCATAAAATACAATATAATCAACAATATCAATATTCTTCATAAAATGCATTACTTACTTTTTTTCTATGTGTGTTTGTGAACATGTAGCATTCAACGTCATGTTGAGGAAACAACCAAAGCCTCTAACACCAGAAGAATTTGCAGTTAAGAATGAAAGGAGAAGACAATAAAAAATACAAGCTCGTGAAGCAAAGGAATTGCAGCCCATACAACAATAAATTCTCATGCAATCTAAGAGATATGTCCAATTGGCACACAAAGGGCACGAATGAACAAATTTCATGGAAGGACACAAATAGATCCTGAAACTGGGGGCACATCATCAACAATAGGTGAAGTTCAATTCACATCTCCAGTTGAAGACACACTAGCAGCAACATGTGGTTTTCCAAGTACATCATAAATCACATCTATAGTTGAAGACACGCCATCAACAACATTGCATTTTGAAAGTATATCAACAAACACATGTCTATTTGAAGGCACTCCACAAACGACATCTCAAGTTCGAGGTACAACATCGTTTACATGTCAATCACAACGTATCTCATCAATTGCACCTTTGATTGAAGGTACATGATCTATCCCTGATGTTGTTGAAATTCCTAATGTTGACACAAATTTACATTTGAGAACTCCTCCTAGAGTTTTGTATAGAAAACCTAATTTTTTTTATTGATATTTGATTCCAATGTTTCGAAATAAATTCCTAATAAGATTCCAAAACGTTCATGTCAAAGATATGCATAGAGGATATGGAGTTTATTTTTTGAGAAGCTAAGTGAGGGTGGAAGATGCCAACTGTTTTTTGAAATGATGAGGCAACTCAAATTTAGGCCCACCATGAAGGATCTTGGGATGAGTTTTGAATGACTCAAGTGAAAAATCCATTTTAAAGAACTTGATGAGTGCATACGAGAGCGTGGATTCTACCTCATGCATAAACGATAGTTGTGCCACACGGCGTGTGATGACAACAACACTATTAAGCAGTCAAACAAGGAACAAGGTGAACCTTACAAAGACAAGTAAGTCTTTGAAAATAAGTAGATCATCTCCAATGAGAGCCAAATGAATGTGTGAAAGAGTGGAGGATCCAAATAGCAATGAGTTATGGGCATTCTTGGGTAGAGTGCCACAAAAAGATAAAAGAATTGCTCAAGCCTTGAGATCCTTAATAGTAGATTATTGGAAGGATAACACAAGTACCTCTCCCAATCAAATATATGTTGTAAGAAGGATAATTGGTAGTAAAATCCATGAGCCACATCCAAAGCATTATTTGGATACCACTAAAACCCATTTTTTTGCTGATTTTGTACAAAAGTTTCGTGAAATTAAAATATGTCAAAGGTATTTTGAAATGCTAAAGCCTTTTTATGTCAAAATAAATCACACCAGCACTACTTGTTGTTGTAGAGTACATATTGAGTTTTCTAATCATTATGATGTTTATCTACGTATATATGTAGATATGTATACTGATAATGTTTTACAAGAATTTAACATAAGACCTCGACCTAAATCCTCAAGGGAATTATCTTCCATTTTATGTGAAAGAGTGGATGGTCAATTTTTTTACAAAAATTCATGTTTGGATGGCACATGTGATCATTGTGGTGGCATGTAACATTTTCCAATTTTCTAACATATGGCTAGTACACACACAATTGGAGGCGGAATTATGGAATTTGGCAAATACAAGATAGTGGCCTATAGTCTAAAAGATGGGAAAGAAGAAAATAAGTGTGAATTGGTCAGTGGTAAGATTTTAATGTATCAGTTTATAGGAATTTTTCGTGATCATGTGGTTTATGAGTATACAAGGAATACACATAGAGCTCGATGGTTAGACTCATAGTTGAAGTTATGCAAGGACATGTTTCCACTTCATAGCATCATTTCATTTGTCAACTTCATGGAGAACTACACACTACAACCATAGAATGAGGTACAATAATAGTACTAAAAATCCATGAAGGTTGCTATATTTGTGCATATAGAATTCATTCATGCAAATGATAGTACAAAGTATAACAAAAAAGTATTGAAGGAGTATCACATTTACATGAGTGATGATCACACACATTCTATAGAGTTTGTGCAAGGTTTCTTTCAAATGTTCTATGTTGATCTGGCTAGCAGGGGAATATCATTCAATCAACATATCATATGGTCAGATAACTATACATCACAATTCAAGAACTCTAGAATGTTTTACTAGTGGGGTATGTGCAGGATCATGATGGGCCAAAAAGTGGCAATATGGTGGGTATGTGGCTGACGACTTTTTTTAACCCAAAATTGATGAAACAAAAAGAGTTTTTAAAGGAGATTCTCAACTTTACAGCAATATAAATTATACTTTACTTTGAATTTAATGAGTAATTATTATTCATTTTTTATTCAAATTATGACTAAAGTCCTAATTGATAGACTTATTAAAAAACATCTATAACTTTCAAACAGTATCACATTTTTTGAATCCAAAACATGCGTCACATTCTATATTTCACATACTATAGGATTAAAAAAAGAAAAAAATAATTTCATGAAGTTTTGACAAAGTTAAGGTGGTCAGACATACGAGTTTTTATATTTTTTAAAAGTTGTAATAAAAAATTCATAATTAATTATTTACTAGGAAAAAAATTACAAAAAAATATGCATCACATTGAGACATGATTCCTCTATTTATATCTAAAATCTTATAAAAAATATTATCATTTTATTGTGGTTAGGGTGGTTAGACAGACACCTACTTCTTTTTCCCTGAAATTTAAGTACTATTGCATTGAAATTTCAAATATTCACCAAATAGATTTTTGGTTTTTAAAGAAACCTAGTAGTTTAGAAACTACATTCAATTTTCTACAAATTCTATTATTACATATTTTTAAAATAATATAGATAGCTTATTCAAATTTTTACGTCAAGTTGCGTAACTTTGATTTATTTTTATTTTTTTGGTACTTAAGGGCCTGTTTTTTCCATGATGATCCTACACATACCCACTAGTTGAGCAGGATGCATAGGATCAGTGGTGTTCCCCATATGTGAAACTTCTTAGAGGTCGGGCATGGAATAGGGGATCATGATGGAGTAGGTTCATGTATCAAAACAACCTTAGCATGAGAAGAGTTAAAGTACAAAGATAGTGTAAAGTTGAAAGATGCAAGATCAATTGTCGAATGGTGCAATCATGCAATGGGTCTAGGTAGTGAAGGTAATTCTTTAGTTCATAGATTTTTTCATTTAGTAGATGATACTAAAATTTCAAAATATGAGGATTGTTGTACACTAACGGGATTGAGTGAGCTACACTCTTTTAGAAGTTCCAATGTAGGTTTATGGACTATCCATATGTGGAAGATGGCATGCTTTTTTTCTACATGTACACTTCAAGCATGGAATGATTGTGATTCAATAGAGTGGGTTGACAGATGGTCTATAATAATTCTAACCCCACTTGAAACTTATCAACTTTTGATGGCTCTACAAATCATGGAGATGCAATCAGTTGTTGACTTTGATCATGTATCAGACCTCTAGAAGTAGGTAATATAACTTACTTTCAGGTTTTATTTTTTATGTTCATTAAATACATCTAACAAGATGAACATATCAATGTAGGGCATGTTTATGTGGTGATTGTAGATGAAGACAATTAAGAGGGTACAAATTATTAGCTATGTCCTTGTATCAAGGCCAAAAATAAATTGGAGGCCCCATTTAAGATGGAGAAAACATAGAATATCTTGCAGGTTCAGTGGTTCAACAATACAACAATTCATGGGGCTTACAAGATTTGTGTTGTTCAAAATAGGAAAGGAAACATTAATGGCCTAAAGCAAAATTAATAAAGATTGATTCAAACCCTCAACCACTAATTTGGAGGCCTTCATACAACATTTCAAAGGTGTTTCCATTAGGTATTCACTACCAAGACTCATTCAAAGCACCAACTTTCTTGGACACTAGCACCTTGCTTATGACTGCAAAAACAATCCTCTTGGGACAGTCATAAAATGACTTGTATTAACCCTTTAGAAATTCTCAAAAACAAAAGGTACAGGTATACAAGAACTCTCCATATATTCCAAACACCTTCACCAACCACAAAGAACCCAAACCGCTCCTTATTTCACTCAAACTTACCTTCACTACTACTACAGTGCCAAATACACTCACAAATCACAAATTTCTATCAAAGAAATTGCTTTCATGTGTGCATTTCAAGAATCCACACCTTTTCCAAGTCCAAGAGCATGCAAAAACATAATTTTTGGTGAGACTTCAACATTTTGAATTCTAAAAATTAAAGATATTACATTTTTAATACTTGTTGTTGCCCTAGCTAGGGTTTTAACCCGTTTTTAGTAAAATATCAATAACTTTAAGAAAACTAAATGAAATTTGATGAAACAAAAAATAAAATGTAGTAGATTCACGGGACTATCAAATACAATTGATTTTAGATCGATCCATGGACTATATAGTCTGTACAAGAAGCCGAAAGTTTCAGCAACCTAGAAAATTTACAAAAAAAAACTTGCTTCAATTCGTTCCAAATTTGAAAAAATCCTACAACCATGCTTTCATTTGACCATTACATCCTATTCATATTTTTTCCACCCATTTACAATTTATTCCAATGATTAGGAACCATTTTCTTGATTGCATGTAACCGTTACCTTATTTTTGACAACTTGCTAAAAATGCATGACAACTTTTCTTGCCCATTTGGCAACTTTTTGTAACTTTTAAATCAATGACCCTCTAAGCACAATAAAGTGGATTACATGATTTCACATGTTCATGAATGACCTTGGGAAAATACTAAACACACCAAACAACCCTTAACCACACCAAAAAAATCTTAAAACCAAAATTACCAATAAAAGGGAATCCATCATCATCAAGCTTATCTACTCTCGGGTTTTTTGTGTTTGGATTTCCAAAATTTACTCTAATATTGGATGAGTTTTAGAGTCACTGTCATCTTGATCTCTCTTTACATAATCCCAATCACCCTTCAAGGGCTTCATTGAAAAGAAATGCACAAGAAATCTTAGTACACCTTCCCACCATTGAGAACCTAGCCCATTGGGCATCCAAGCAAGGAAAAACACACCAACAAGGGTAGAACAACATGAAAAATGGGGGAAAAAATGTTTCAATACTCTTTGAGACCTTTGAAAACTCCCAAAAATTCTTCAACCAACCAATCTCTCCAAATAGTCACTTGAAATTTGGTGCTCTTGTCAACTTTGGCAGCATACTCACATGGAAAATAACACAAAAGATGGAATAGCATGAGAACATACCTTGGATTGTCTCAGGTTATTAAAAATATATCACGATGATTCTCAACCCTTTTTGGACTCAGACTTCCATGATACAACATTCCAATGCACAAATTAGCATTATGGTTGATTGACACAATGCATAAATGAAGCATTTTTAGCAATCCAAACTCAAAAATCAAATATAAACTTAATATCTTTTCACTCATACATGTGAATATCATGAAAATAAGCCCCATGAAATAATTAAAATGTGTTTTCAATGCTTTTTGTGCACGTACAAAATGGATGCAATATTCGATGGGTTATTCGGACACCGTGACACTTAGAAACTTCTCTTCTAAGCTTATGGTATTGTGTTGGGCTGCTCTACAATAACCTCTCTCTGTTTTCACTATCTCTGAGGCATTTTCCTGTGGTGGCAACATTTCAATTGAAGAAAAAGTTGTCAAATGCAAGTAGTTCAAAGTTGCAAAGTGGTAAAAATTTCATTCTACAACTTCTGTGACCAAACAAACTATTCCAACACATCTGGGTAGGTACGTTTGCACTAGGCATGGTCCTCTTTTGCATCCAAACACATAGAATCCCTCTGAGCTACATTAAACCAACTAAATCCCTTAAAAATCCAAAGTGCAAAATGGTTACAATATTCAACAGGCTATTACTTCAACACCATGATGCATAGAAACTTATCGTCTGAGCTTATAAGATAATGTTGAGCCTCTCTACAATAACTTCTCTCAGTTTTTGCTATCTCGGAGGTGTTTTCCTATCATGGTGACATTTTGCTTGGGGAAAATGTTGTCAAATGCAAGTAGTTCAAAGTTGCAAAGTGGTACAACTTTTGTTTTGCAACTTGTGTGATCAAAGGAACTATCTTAACACATCTGGGTGGATATATTTACACTATTCATGGTCTTTTTTTGCACCCAAACACACCAAATCACTCCTAGCTATGTCAAACTAGTTGAATCTCTTAAGAGTCCAAAATGAAAAATGGCTGCAATCTTTGATGGGTTGTTACTCGGACACCATGATGCTTAGAAGCTTCTCATATGATCCTATGGGATTGAGTTGGGCCCATCTACACTACCTATCTTAGTTTTTGCTATCTCGGTGGCATTTTCTGTTGGTGGCAATATTTTGCTTGGGAAAAAAAGTTGTCAAATGCAAGTAGTTCAAAGTTGCAAAGTGGTGTAACTTTTGTTCTAAAACTTGTGTGACCAAACACACTATTCCAACACATCCAAGTTGGTACATTTACATTAGGGATAGTCCTCTATCACACCCGAACATGTTGAATTGCTCCGAGCTACGTTCAACTGGCTGAATATCTTAAGAGTCCAAATTGCAAAATGGTTGCAATCTTTGATGGGTTGTTACTTGGACACCGTGTTGCTTATAAAATTCTCATTTGAGCCTATGGGATCATGTTGGGACCCTCCATGATAAAATCTCTCTATTTTCACTATTTTGGAGGAGTTTTCCGGTGGTGGCGACATTTTGCTTAGGGAAAAAGTTGTCAAACGCAAGTAATTCAAATTTGTCAAAGTGTTATAACTTTCATTTTGCAACTTGTGTGACCAAAAAAACTATTCCAACACATCTAGGTGGGTAATTTTACATTAGGAATGGTCCTCTTTCATACCCAAACACGCCAAATCGCTTCAAGCTACATTCAACCGACTGAATCCCTTAAAAGTCCAAAGTGCAAAATGACTGCAATCTTCGACGAGCTATTACTAAGACACCGTGATGCTTATAAAATTATTGTCTAAGCCTATGGGATCATGTTAGGCCCCTCTATAATAGCCTCTCTCAATTTTTTCTGTCTCAGAGGTGTTTTACCATGGTGGTGACTTTTCGCTTGGGAAAACGTTGTCAAATGCAAGTAGTGCAAAGTTGCAAAGTGGTACAACTTTCTTTTTGTAACTTGTGTGACCAAGAAAACTATTCCAACGTGTTCAAGTGGGTAAATTTATGCTAGGAATGTTTCTCATTCACATCCAAACACGCCAAATCACTCCAAGCTATGTTCAACCAATTGAATCCCTCAAGGTCTAAAGTGCAAAATGGATGCAATCTTCGACAAGTTGTTACTCAGACATCATGATGCTCAAAAACTTATTGTCTGAGCCTATGGGATTGCATTAGGCCCCTCTACAATAAACTCTCTTGTTTTTCCCTATCTTAGAGGCATTTTCTCGTGGGGGTGACATTTCGCTTGGGGAAAATGTTGTCAAATGCAAGTAGTGCAATGTTGCAAAGTAGTGCAACATTCATTCTGCAACTTGTGTGACCAAAAATACTATTCCAATGCAACTAGGTGGGTATTTTTATGCTATGCAAGATCCTCTTTCACACCTAAGCATGCCGAATCATTCTGAGCTATGTTTAACCAGTTGAATCCCTTAAGAGTCCAAAGTGCAAAATGACTACAATCTTAGACAGACTATTACTCAGACACCATGATGTTTAGAAAAATATTTATTGAGCCTATGGTATTGAATTGGGCCCCTCTACAATAACCTCTCTTGGTTTTTTCTATCTTAGAGGCATTTTCCTATAGTGGCTACATTTTTCTTGGGGAAAAAGTTATCAAATGTAAGTAGTTAAAAGTTCTAAAGTGGTGCAACTTTCGTTCTGCAACTCGTGTGACCAAATGAACTATTCCAACACATCTGAGTGGGTAAATTTATGCTAGGAATGGTACTCTTTTACACCCAAACATGCCAAATTAGTCTGAGCTACGTTGAACTGACTGAATCCCTTAAGAATTCAAAGTGTAAAATGGCTGCAATATTTCATGGGATCATTCATAGACATCATGATGCTTAGAAACTTCTTGTCTAATCCTATGGGATTATTTTTTTTCCCTCTACAATAACCTCTCTCAATTTTTGCTATCTTGGAGGCATTTTCCCGTGGTGGTGATATTTCGCTTGGGGAAAAAGTTGTCAAATGCAAGTAGTTCAAAGTTGCAAAGTGGTGCAACTTTCGTTCTACAAATCGTGTGACCAAAAAAACTATTCCAATGTGTTTGGGTGGTATGTTTATGCTAGGCATGGTCCTTTTTCACATCAAAACACACCAAATTGCTTTGAGCTACGTTCAACCAACTAAATCCCTTAAGAGTCTAAAGTGCAAAATGGTTGCAATCTTTGATGGGTTGTCACTCAGACACTGTGACACTTATTAAATTTTCATCTAAGCCTATGGGATCATGTTGGGCCCCTTTACAATAACCTCTCTTAGTTTTTCTATCTCGGAGGTGTTTTCCCGTGGTGGTGACATTTAGCTTGGGGGAAAAGTTTTCAAATGCAAGTAATTCAAAGTTACAAAGTGGTACAACTTTTTGTTCTGCAACTGATATGACCAAATGAACTATTCCAACACATTTGGGTGGGTGTGTTTATGCTAAGCATGGTCCTCTTTCACACCCAAACATGTTGAATCGCTCTGAGCTACATTTAACTGACTGAATCCCTTAAGAGTCTAAAGTGCAAAATGACTACAATCTTTGATAGACTATTACTTAGACACCCTGATGCTTGAAAGCTTCCCATATGAGCCTATGGGATTGCGTTGGTCCCCTCTACAAAAATCTCTCTCTGTTTTCACTATCTCGGAGGTGTTTTCCAGTGGTGGTAACATTTCACTTGGGGAAAAAGTTATCAAATGCAATTAATGAAAAGTTACAAAGTGGTGCAACTTTCATTCTGTAACTCATGTGACCAAATGAACTGTTCCAACACTTTCGAGTGGGTACATTTATGCTAGAAATGGTCCTTTTTTTTCACCCAAACACGTTGAATTGCTCTAAGCTACTTTCAGCTGACTGAATCCCTTAAGAGTCCAAAGTGGACAATGGCTGCAATCTTCAATGAGTTGTTACTCAAACAATGTCATGGTTAGAAAATTCTCATCCAAGCTTATGGGATCATGTTAGGCCCCTCTATAATAAGCTCTCTTAGTTTTCACTATCTCGGATGTGTTGTCTCATGGTGGTGACTTTTCACTTGGGGAAAAATTTGTCAAATGCAAGTAAACAAAAGTTGAAAAGTGGTGCAACTTTCATTCTACAACTCATGTGACCAAACAAACTATTCCAATGCATCTAGGTTTTGTATGTTTATGCTAGGCATGGTCCTCTTTCAAACCCAAACACGCCAAATCACTCTGAGCTACATTCAACCGGCTGAATCCCTTAAGAGTCCAAAGTGCAAAATTGCTACAATCTTTGACAGGTTGTTAGTTGGACACCGAGATGATTAGAAACTTTTCATCTAATCCTATGGGATCGTGTTAGGACCCTCTATAATGACCTCTCTCAATTTTTCCTATATTGAAGGCGTTTTCCCATGGTGGTGACATTTCCCTTAGGGAAAAGGTTGTCTAATGCAAGTAGTGCACTTTTGCAAAGTGATGCAACTTTCATTCTACAATTTATGTGACCAAAAAAACTATTCCAACATGTCTAGGTGGGTATGTTTATGCTAGGCATGGTTCTCTTTCATACCCTAACACACTGAATCACTTTGAGCTATGTTCATTTGGTTGAATCCTTTAAGTGATCAAACTGTAGTTGTTGTCACATAGTAGTGCACCCTTGCTGAGATGCAAAACTCAGCCTACTAGTGAAACATTGGATCTGATTATTCAATATCCATGATGTATGGTTTTTTGTGCTCTATAGTTAGAAAACATGAAGTGGCAGCAGTTATAGGACCATGTTTCCCAATGATTTGTCATGTTATTTCATGCATAGAAAATGGAAGGAGTTTTTTTAACTTATTTAAATGATGAATATGGGAGAAATGTGATAACTACACATGGGTGATGCATCCAAAAATCAAGCTTATATTATTGTTCATACACATCTAATATCTTCAAAATATCATTAAAACTAACCCATATATTTATTACATTTAATGAGATGTCAAGTACATTGTGATATTCGTAGATGTAAATAAATTTTGTTGGTTAGATCAATGCACGCTCATACAAGTTCATTAAGGTATATATATATGCCCATGAGGTTTGAAACATCCACTTGTTCTATAAATGCAAAAGCAATGATTGCTAAGATTTAGAATCAAAACCATTAGTTGTTGGATGCCAGACTCACCCATGAATTAAAAGAAATACATTTTCCTATGATATTTTTTAATGGGAACGAGCTCTTAGAGTTCATTTGAAACCTTTTGTTGTTAAAATACTTGCCAATAGAAAATAATAGAACTCAAGAAGCATGGAGGATACATGCAAATACATGAAGTATACACATGAATCATGAAGAATATGATGGAGCTTCCAAAATTTTCCAATTTTTAAGCAACCCATTCATCTTGCTTGCTTTATAAACCTTTGTGCCCATGTGTGAGTAGGGTTTTGCTTATGAAAGCTCTTGAATTTTCTAATGCCCTATTGACTTGCTTTTCTAGTTCCTGGTTCAATAAGTCATTTCTTAAGCCACAACATAAATTTGTTTACTGGCCCCTCAAGTTAAGAGTGCCAGTCACCCAGCTCGTCCATCCACTTTAGCAATTTCCTAAGTCGGGCTTTTGATTTTCCCCAATGAATTAAGCTTAAGTCACTAGCTTGTGAGGGTCATGTTATTGTCAACCTAACAAAGGCCCTTTATTAAATTCTATCATTTCCTTGTGTGCAAGTTTTAAGATTTGAGTCTATGGGAAGAGATCTTAGGTGTACCCTGCCAGTTCACGGGTGATAAATTCCATTAGGTTAAAAGCCACAAGAATAGTGAGATGAAGACGTGTGTCTTCATATGGACATGGGGCCCAGTCTCTACTATTGAGCTCATGGATTGTGGTTCCAAACTGATGGTCGAGATTGAATCCCAGGAACAATCTCCATTGTTTCTCGTTGGCTTGCTAGAAAAATGTGAACACCCTTTAAAAGCCATGAGATCAACGAGATCTCAACACGTGGATTGACCTATTCAGTTTGTGAGACAGATGAAGTTGCTGATAGGGAAACTATTGTCTAAGGTGGGTTAACACCATTGGTCAAGGACAAATCAGTGATGCACCACTAGATTTCAAACCTTGTTAGCCTAAGATGAGTCGTTTGATCTGCCATCTCATCATGAGATCAACAACCAATATTCAAGGTTGGGAAATGACATGTGATAGCCATTTCCCTCTACAACTAGCGTGCATTAATGGACAACTTTCTGTAGATGTGATCAAATTGATCTCCATGCATGTGGAGATTTAATTACTAGTAATCACATGAGGTATGATTTTCATACTTCCATGCATTTGGGAATTAAATGATGATGATATGTACACCACAAAATTGCCATTGTTTCATGCATGTGATTTTATTAGTATTGATTATTGTTTTTATCATATAACACGATATATATAGTAGGAAATAACTACTAATTGTACTTAGATGTTTTTTGAATTGAGATAGAGTGAATCTGAGAGATCACCATACTGAGAGGATGAGTAAGCCCATGAATTCTGTGGAGCTAGCAAGAAGGTTGGTTTGATTAGATTCGCAGAGGCCTAGTTCCAATGTTCCAGAGCATTCTTCAACTATAGAAATGGATTCCCCTGCTAGCAAGCCCAAGATTGCACCCACAAGGTGCAACTAGAGGTTGTAATTCTAGAGTGTTGCTGCTAAAAAGATGGAAGACAAAGGAAAGGAACTGTTGCAATCCACTACTGGGGCAAGAAAAAAAAAAGATATGGTCATGGCTCCTTTGGACGCCAAGATTCGCCCATCAACCTCATGGATAGCCCATCAAATAGTGAGATGGAGACCGAATTTTCTTGCCACTAGTATCTCGTAACCTTGGGTCAAACTCTAGCCCCTGGTGAAGAGATATTGTCTGTCCCTCCACTCGCTATTAGGACTCTGAGTGGGTGGGATGACACTGTGCTGTAAAAGGACAAGGATGAGGAAGGAGCCAATGTTTCTTCTCCCTCCCATGCAATGACACAAAGTGGGTGTGCATATCATGGTGTGGGTGTTGGTAAGGGTAAGGTGGCTAGTTGGTGAGAAGATGCCTGGTGGGAGACAAAATTTTGGTTTTGATAAATTGTTGTGGCGGTTTCTCTCTTCTTCGACATACATGGTTGTTATTTTTTGGGATTGATGTTAACTATACACCTTCATGGAAATGTGCACGTCTGGTTCATTGATTACCTGGTCACAAAGGGAATTTTTGTGGTACTTTGCATTTCCCTTTTAATGGAAATTACAAACTTGTTTTCCTCATTTTCAATGTGTTCTTGAAGAATCAATACGTGGGGAGTTTTGAAATGTAGGTTAAATTAAAGATGAAATGAAAAATTGTATTGAAATTACATTTGAGTTGGTAGCTTGTTCGCTCCATTATTCTATAAAAGGGAATCCATGGCTCATTTGTAGGGGATTCTGATCTAGTTTAAAGTTGGGTGCTTATTTGGGTAGAATATTAGGTGTAGAGGAAAGATAACAAATAGGGCAGATATATTGTTTTGAGCTTTGATGAACATATGTAATTATCTTAAATAGTTTCACAAAAATGACTGATATAGAAAACAAATGTATAAGTCTGATACATATGAGCTCTCCTGATGTAAATATGTGTGAATTTTGAATGAAATATCAATGATGCCTTCATTTTACTTCAAACACTCATTTGATTGTGTGTCTCTATTTTTTATTTGATTCAAGTAGTCAATTAAAATGCTTAAATGGGGTCATGAGTTTGTAGTTATCTACAAAGTATTTGATAAGAAGTCATGTATTAGAAGTTGTGATCTCTTTGATGCAAAGTCATTGTGAGAGTAGTCCATTTCATCAGATTTAGAATCATTTCTGTGTTACTAATATTTGTGTATGCGACTCTAATGCCCTATGTAACAAGACGTTGGTTTGTTTTAAAATATTTACATAAAAGGTGTATCAATTGCCTATCGAGTGACCAACTTGAAATCATAATGCATATTTATTTTAAATTCATTAATCTTAAGGCATGTATGTGTCAATAATCTAGATAGTATCTTCATTTTGATGAATGGGTAGTAATTTACTTAAAGAAAATCCATTCTCATAGTAATTCATGCACAATTACCCTTCATTAGAATTGATCTATGAAAATGATGTGTTCTATAAAGTATGATTCCAAAATAAACACATATAGGAACATCCTCCTTGGTCCCACAAAACCTAAAGTGTAGAAGATCTCATTCTTCGACTGAATCTTGTTAGTTGGCCATTCATTGTAAGGATCTTGAGTATAGGGATTGGATACTCCTTAGAGTTTCCTTAGGTGCATTGGAAAAAACCAACAAAATGGAGAATCTATTGGGGAAATTCTCATTCTCCAAGCGTAGATATAAAGTGCAGAGTCAAAGGGTAAAGCGAACCTAAACATCTTGACTTGATAATGACAAATTCTTGAACCTAGAAAATATTTTTACTGTGACAAAGATTGAAGGATCCAAGTGTGACTCTACTATGGAAGATAGCCTAGAATCATAAGATTTGTCAAGGAAATTTATACTATTTGAAGTTCATTCCTCTGGAAGGTGGCAACTTTTACTCAAAGAACCTATTAAAGTTTACATCAATTGGTCAGATCTGCAATTTAAAGGGAAAAGAATAGTCATCCGCTACAAATTACCAGGTATTTTTATAGAATTTAAAGAAATAAGGATCGTATTATTGATAAATGAAGGTGAATTTTCCCCATACTTGAGATGTAAATGGTTCCCTAATTAGTGAAATAGCACTAGATAAGGGAATGATAGTAATATTTTAGAATACTTTTGTGTATAAGCTACATTCCCATGTTATGATGAAAGGGCATTGTAAATTGTTAGATCTCAAACAACATTTGTAAGAAATACATATGCCAGGGTCTTAGGATCAAATTTGTAAAAGGGATTGAAGTAATGTTTTATAATTATCGGGTATAATCTCAATTCCTTTTCAAGAATTAAAAGTAAGTTGTCAATTCATGCCATCTTGTACAAATATGGAGAAAAGTATGCAAGGTGAATAGTCATTGTCTCACCAAGGAAACTTCAGTATTGATGGGTATAAGGCTATTAGCTTTAATAATATATGTGGTTACCAAAATGTGGTACCACCCAAGGTTAGGGACAAAATACCAAAGTTCAATGGTGAAAAGTCAAAATCAACAAGTAAGAATGTCCAAGAATTTGCTGATGTGATGGGTGATTATGAAATAGACCTTGAAGATGTGGTCATGAAGCTATTTGTTCAATCCCTAAAAGGAGATACATGAGATTGGTTCTCCTTTTTGCCTATTTCCTCCATACACTATTGGGATGAACTTAAGGAAGCCTTTATGGAACAATTTGGTGAAAGGATAAACCCAAGTGTTGCAAGAAAGAATTTCATGAAAATCTCTAAGTATATAGGGGAATTGGTCCCTGCTTTCAACCTTATATTTTCTAAGGTCATAAGGGAAATCCCTGATCCTGTAAGACCAAATGATGCAGAGTGTTTGATTATATATTTGGGAGCATTTGATAGTAAAATGAGCTTCTTGTTGAGAGACAAAGAGTCGACCACTTTACAACAAGCCTACCAGGAGGCCATGTACATCGAGAATAATTTGAAATACTCAATCATGATAGGACTTGTGATTGCTAACAATAATTCTAATAGTACTCAAGCTATTGAACCAAGCAGATCAAAAGGTAAAAGGGTTTTTCAAGAAAAGGAGCTTTTAGATATTGTATCTGCATTACTTCCAAGAGATGTAAAACATGAGCAAGCATCAACCTCACATTAATCTGAATCAAGAAAGGATGATTTAGTTCTCTCCATTAGAAAGTTGTACGAGATGAAGAGACATGCAAATGAGTCACTATATGACTTGTTCTCAAGATTCTTAGACATTATGATGGAGATACCCAAGAGCTTCAGGCCTAGTGACTTAATGTGTATTAATTTGTTGTGTGAGGCTTACATACTAGGATCAAGCCAGTGGTTTGAGGATCAAAAGCCTCATAGCCTAGATCAAGTAGTAGATTGGATCAACACTATGGAAGAAATTGAGCATGTTTATTTGCCCCTATCTGTCTCCCAGAACATGGGCAATAATTGCTATAGTGAGGAAAATCAAAGGCTAAGGTTGATAGATCAAATCTAGAAGCATTAGAGTCTAAGCAATTGACTGTCGAATGTTGTTATTTTACAAGCAACATTGAAGCAAGTGCATGTAGTAGTGATGAAAATGAAGAGACAAAGTATGAAAACAAGGAGGTAGTACCTAATTATCTTCCTTGGGATGTCAAATTATGTGAGAAAACACGTGAGGTAGTGGGTGAAACCTCACAAATTGATTCAGCTAACACTTATCATGCACTAGTCAATGAGGGGAATGCACTTGGCTCCATGATATAGCATGAATGAAGAATCAAAGTGATGAGATGGAATTTGGAAGTCCTTCAATTGAATATGATTCTTCTTATGAAGTGGAGATGGAATCCCTTGCTTCTAGTAGGGGATATGTTAATAGCCTTGAGGGTGTGTGTTTCCTAGGCAGTGAGCAATATTCTTCATATGAAGAATTCTTTGAGTGTGGATCAATTATTGTGAATACAGATAATGAAGAGCACGTGGAGAATGTTTATTTTTTTTCTTGAAGTGATTACATTGATGATCAGGACCATTAGAATCTTGGCATTGAAGATGATGAGATACATCCAATTACCATGAAGGTATCGAAGAATCCTTTATTTGATGAACCTACATTAGACAACGAGGTTACAAATGACAATTCATATTGGTATAGGAGCAATCCTCTTTTTGATGATAAACCTGATGAGTACTTAGCAAGTATCACTAGTGGAGGTGTCATGGACAAAAAAACAAGATTCAAAGTGATATAAGTGTTGGAAACTTTTCCTTTGAAAATGTCACCCCTAACTTGTTGATTCCTTAACTGAATGAGGGGTGTGAAGACACAAACACTAATGAAACAATCTATAAATATGTTATTGAGCAACTTGTGCTTGATAAATATCAGGAGGATGCCTCAGATGTGTTAAAATATAAATGTGAGAATAGATCTCATGATAAAGAAGTTTAGGACCATGATATCATTTTTGAGTGCAACATGGATATCCAAAAGAATGGGGATGATTGTATTGACTTTCCTATGGTGAAAAGTTGTGTATCTAATTAGATAACTGAAGAGTCAGCTATTAATGTTCCACATGATGAATGCATGGATACTCAAGCAACATTGTTTTATGTTGGAAAGAAATAATTATTTGATGATTTTGTAGAGTATGCAAATATTGCTGAACTATTTCATCCATGTGAGGAGTAATACAAAGGAATAGATGATCAAGGGAATGATACAAGCCAATATGAAGCTATAGTGGAATTCTTTGCAGATACTACTTTTCTTATAGACCTTATAATGGGACTTCTTTCATCTCATGAAGATAACACTTGTGAAAAATGGATTGAATATATGCTTGATTATGTTTTTCCTTTTCCCGATCCTCTAATAGACTAGCCAAGTCTGGGCCATAGTGCGTATGAAGCTTTCAAGTTTGATGAGAAAATGGAATATGATTTTACACTTCATGACAGTGTGGAGTATGAGGGTTTCATCTTCTTAGTCCAGTTTGATGAACCTCTACTAGGAACAGATAAATATGGCAATGCTACATCCAATGTCCTGGGAAATGTTAATTGTGATGGTGCTAGGGGCATGGAATTCTACAATAATCATATAGAATCACTACCAGTAAAACAACCCAAAGTGTTTGATAGAGGAAATAATTGTCCCTGATATTTTGGGGGCCAAGGGCCTCCAATTATAAATGTAATTGTAATGTACATTTGGGAAATAATGTACATATGTTGATTTGGTGTGTTTGCTTACGATTGTGTCTGCTTTCCTTGTCTAGGTAAGCTCCTAGGTTTTGGTCTTCTACCCTAGTATGCTTCAACTTGAGATTCAGATTCTCGCTATACCCACTAGGGGTATACGTTCCCGAGCATGAGCAACTAATGGAGCTTCCAAAATTTTCCAATTTTTAAGTAGCCCATTGATCCTGCTTGCTTTACAAACCTTTGTCCCCATGTGTGAGTATGGTTTTGCTTATGAAAGCTCTTGAATTTTCTAATACCTCATTGACTTGCTTTTACAGTTCCCAATTCACTAGTCATTTCTTAAGCCACATCAAATGTTTGTTTACCGGCCCCTTAGGTTAAGAGTGTCGGTCACCTAGCCCGCCCATCAACTTTAGCAATTTCCTAAGTTGGGATTTTAATTTTCCCTAATGGGGCATGTGTAGGATCATGGTATGCCAAAAAGTGGCAATGGAGAAAAAAATACGTGTTTCTACGACTCAAAAACGTGAAAATGGTGAGTTGACTTTTTGGAGCTGGGGTGACTACCGAGGCAGAGGGAAAACTTAGTTTTAGGAATCGGATATCCGATCCAAATCGGATATCTGATTTTGTTGAAGTATATATAAAAAAATCTCATTTCGATCCAGACAGAGGGAAACATAGTTTTAGGAATCGGATATCCGATCCAAATCGGATATTCGATTTTGTTGAAGTATATATATATAAAAAATCCCGCGACCAAAACTCATTCACATTTTTTTCGGCTCAACGGCGGCGGGCGCACAGTGGAGAGCGAAATCCGATATCCGATTTGGAGTCCATCTCTAACAGGTAAAGTTCTTTATTTTTTATCAAATTTTCAATTAGATTTGTTTATTTTTAGTTGATTTTTTTCAAAATAGGGTTTTTTGGTAGAAAAACTAGGGTTTTTTGGTAGATTTACAAAAAAACATAAAAAATTGAAGAAAAATAGTAAGAAACTACTTTTTTTTAAAATGTAATGGCATTTCCATAGCATACAGACATTGAGAGCAAATAAAATACAGAGTTCAATCCATGAATTATAGAAAATAGATTTTTGTTGGTTATATTCATATCGCTGATTACATTGCACAAAACATACTACAACTGCATAAATATCAAATGGTGACAGTTGTCGATGCTACATTTTTCATACATGTCTACCAAAGCATTTTATCAAACAGTTCAACGCTTGCATATGGCTAAAACCCTAAAACAGGTGCTTATGAACAAGTTATGAATGCTTGGAAAAGATCTATCAAAGCATAATGGTAAGCAATAGCATAGACAAGGCAGTGAACTGTTTCAAAAAATGCCTCAAAGAAATGTGGTCTCATGGTGATGGAATGCCATGACAATCCATAGCGATTTGCTTGTCATGGCATTCGTTATGGCATTCCATCACCATGAGACCATTCCTTTGGAAGCATATTCAAATAGTTCACTGCCTTGTCTATGCTACCACGTTTTTCATATATGTCTACCAAAGCATTTTATCAAACAGTTCACTGCCTTGCTGCTATGGCTAAAAACCTAAAACAGGTGCTTTCAGACAAGCTATGGATGCTTGGAAAAAATCTATCAAAGCATAATAGTAAGCAATAGAATAGACAAAGGAAGTAGATTGTTTGAAAAAATGCCTCAAATAAATGTAGTCTCACATTGATGGAATGCCATGACAATCCATAGCAATTTGTATGGCATTCATCATGGCATTCCATCACCATGAGACTACATTTCTTTGAGACTTATTTTCAAAGCGATTCACTACCTTGTCTATGCTTCCTAATTTTCTACATGTCTACCAAAGCATTTTTTATCAAGCAGTTCATTGCCTTGATGCTATGGCTAAAAGCCTAAAATAGGTGCTTTCAAACAAGCTATGGATGCTTGGAAAAAATCTATCAAAGCATAATAGTAAGCAACAAGCCATGGTCTCATGGTTTTTCTTGTGCGAAAATTAGCTCGATTTTATTCACGTTTTTTTGCAGATTTTAAACACATTTTTTGGATATTTTGTAGTTTGAAATGGAAAATAAAAATTGACCAAAAAGTCAATGATTTTTCAAAAAATTGGGGAAAAATGGAGTCGACTAGAGGATTTTTAAAATACTTAATTAATCGAATTTCTGATTTATGCTTCACTGATTACAACAACAAATTTGAAACTTAAAACAAAATCAAACCAATAGTAAACATCCAAAATACCTTAAACATAGTTCATTAATGTTCACTATTTTAAATACACCTATACTACAAAACATTGAAATACCTTGCTTTGGAAAGTACAATGGTAAAAAATATCCTAATAACCATTTGTTAGTTTTTACTACCTTGTGTAGAGACTTTATTTTTGAAGATTCACTCATAGTGAAACTCTTTTCTAGATTATTGAAAGATATTGCCTTGGATTGGTTTTGTTCATTGTCAAACAATCAATTACCTCCTTTACACAACTCATTAATGATTTCCTCCAACACTTTCAAGTGAACATCAGTCCTCAAGTTACATTAACAAATTTAGTTTATTGTAATCAAGGACCTAAAGAGAAAATAAAAACTTTATGAAATGATACTAATCCCTTTATTTGAAATTATCCTATAGTCTTCAAGATGTTGACATTCAAAGGGTGTTTATAGATAACTTACAACCTAATATTCAAGATAAGAAATTGCTAATGAAATATCCATCCTTAACATGTTTTTGTATAACCCTTCATGATTATCGAATATCGATTAGTTGGTATGAAGGTACCCCTTCATAGGCTCGTATTGGTCAATCATATAAGTCATGCCTCAAAACAACTATCAATCATTTAAAAAGAAAAAGAAAATATTCATTACTTGATAAACATTCATGTCAAACTGCTCATAATATTGAGACATAAGTAACTACTGTAAACACAACTCTAGATATAAATTTAGGCCATGAGATAGGAAATTTTCATAGTTGTTGATTCTCTCCATGTGATCATGTTGCAATTGTTAAACAAGAATATGATTCAACTTCTCCAATTAGTCATATTCAAACAGATTAAACCTTTACCACCAAACTTTAATGCAAAACATTTTTTCAATATCATCATTACCTCGACATGATATGGAAAGATGTAACATATTATTATAATAACAGTCACAAGACCTCATTCCTAATAATCAAATCCAGTTGGATGACCTAGTAATGACAAAGGGAAATAAATTGGTTTTTCACTGTCCAATACTTACAAATATTTACAAGCCCTTTGCCAATTCATTCCAACAAACTTTGTTCAATACAATGATAATGAAAGAAGATGATAATGGATTTTTTCCATCTTTATAAACATTACTAATATTCAAAATCATAAAAGGAAAAACCAATATTTTTTGTTTGACATTTCTTTACATATATTAGTTTCTTCTATAACTACACTCGATGGTCTTCTTTACATATCAAGTTTGCGAAACCCAAAGGGAATACTCATTGATCCATGTACATAGTGAATATGATCAAAAAAGAGTTATTATATGTACATGAACTTTATGCATATGATTATGAACAATCAAAAGCATGATTAAAAGCTCATGATGGTTATGGCTTCCCTATAATTGGTTTGATAACTCTCCCAGTAAAGGTTGGACCTAAATAGTTGGGTGGTTTTGATAGATTTTTTAAGAAAAATTTGAGTTTAGCATGGATTTTGATGAAATTTGAATGTTTGCAATGGATTTTGACTTAAAAATGAGTGTTTTATGTATTTGGATTAAAATTAGAAAATTTATAGATTTTTGTTATTTATAAACTAGAATTATTTTTATAATATTTTTCATTTATATTTGTCTAATTCTAATTAGATTGATTTATTTTATATTGAATCGGGCGTATAGGCTGTGATGATGAAAATCACCAGTCCACCACCTCCACCACTCCACCTCCTCCACCTCCACCACCACCACCTCCACCACCACCCCCTCCACCACCTCCACAGCCATCAATTCAAGAATTAATTTCTGAAAAATTGCAACAATTAAGGGGCATTTCTGAAGTTTATACAAGAGTCCCTCGATTATCTTAGATGTCAAACACAATGAATGAAATAATTAAAAATATAGAAACCCTCTCCTCGCAACATAATGCCTTTCATTCGTGGCGAGAAAACATGAGAGAATATTATGCATGTGGATTGTCCTATGATGATGTGAAAGATCTTGGGATAACCAAAGCCCAAATAGCCTCTTTATTTGTTAACCCCCGCACTAGTTTGCCGGTTAATGTTAATAAACCAAAACTTTCTATAAAATGGTGCACTCATAGAGACATTGTAGAAAACTTTTGGGATCGTTAGTGTATGGTTTTTGAAACCACCGAACAACAATTTGGATGTACCATTTTACTTTATAAAAATTATATGCTGAGTTTGTGTTAGGGCATCATGTCAATTACTTTGACATTAGACCCTTCCAGGGCGTTGGTGGAGGTATTCCTCAGGATAGAGAAGGGGAAGTTAGAGTAATACCCCACCCACATGTTCCCCTCCCTCCCCTTCCTCCGCCACCTCCAGTATACCATCCAGATATTATGCAGGATGCGGCCACACAAACTATCGATGCTATTCACTCTTTGAGTGGGCTTTTGGTTTCGCATGCTTCTATAGTAAGCTCCAGCCCACATTACGAGTGATGTTGAGTGATGGCTCAGTCTTCTTTGCATCATACTCCTTCGAGGTCCCACATATTTTGTGTACCACATACTTGCTCCATGTGCCCACCAAATATGCTTGGGTCCTCTTAGCCTTAAGAGCTGTAGAGAGCATCCCTAGGCAGCCACGATTACTTGACTTCCATGATGGATATTATAGATCGAGATCTGGTGGAGCACACACCATCTGAGAGTCCTCTCTGCTAGAGGGACATTGGAGTCATTGACACGAGGTAAAATTTAAGTTGTGAGATTTATAACTTGCATTTGTTTTAAATGAATATTAATAAGAGATAGTATAATGTACTAATATTTATTTACATGGTCTATTTAACAGTTGATGTCCGAGGAGGAGCTGAAAAATGTGACGGATAACACCTTGAGGGCCATTTCATTTGGCCTGGACACGCACACAGTATATATTTTGCACTCATTCATTTACATTTATTTATTGTATACTTTCTTGTCCTTTGAATTGTCATTAAAATGAAATTATATAATAACTTATATGTTTATCTTATTTTCCTCTTGTAGGAAATACCTTCTGCGAGTGAGGTGCAACCTTGTCGGACTATGGAAGTGTAATGTTGGATAAGGGCAAGGTAATTGAACTCAAATTTGATTGAATTAAGAATTTTAAGATCTTATATTGATTATACATACATCGACATAGATTGGTAGTTTCATATGTACTTGTCATTTTTATGTGTAGGGTATTATGAGCTATACGTCCTTGTTGACAAGGGCCACAACACTCGAAGCAGTACATATTGGAACCCCTGAAGGAGTAGGTGTTGAAGCAGCTCAAGGAGGAGGTGTCAAAACACCTAAAGAAGTATGTGTTCATTTTATTTTGTGTTTGGTATTTATATGTCCCTATTACTGACAATTGTATGCTAACTTGGATCAGTTTTATGTTTTTGTTCACCTATATAGATGGAAATTACAAAAGATGGTTTGGTCGATTCTTTGAGAGGGGCATATTCTAGAACTCCTGACCCTTTGAAGAGACAGATATTTCAGGTAATCAAGATTACAATTTTAGAGTTCAATTATAATTTAATGTATATTGATTTTGATGTTAATTATTCGATTTTTAAATTATATAGTATAACTAATCTCAATTGTGGTTTGACTTTTCTTGTGGAAGCTACCTTAGGAGCAGAGTGCTTCGAGAAACCATTTTGATGATTACAGTAGTTTAGAATAGAGATAGACATTTTGGCATGTAAAATATTGAATAATAGTTACGAGATGGCATATGCCACATATTGTAAAATTTTGTTTGATTTAGCGTTGATGCCATTTTGTATATGGACATACGGCAGTTATTGGATAATTTGATATATAGAAGTTGAGAATCGAAATTTAATTGCCTCCTCATGTACATAATTAAACTCTTTGAAATTTTAATCAAGTGAGCAATGGTTAAATATCTTGATGTACAATAGCATAAAAAGAATGGTTATATTATGTAGTTTATTCATATTGCTGATTACATTGCATTGCACATCTTTCAAACTCAAAGCATTTCCAGCCACTTAAACTATTATTGATGAAATAAACACTATGCACCTTAGACATATGTAATACACACTGGTATATTATTTACATTGCATCTAAATCAAGGTATGCAAACTACACAAAATACTCCACACCAATCCAATCAATAAACTTTAGTTTTCACTTTACAAACAACAATGTATTTGTAACAAAACTATGCCCTAGACAATACAAAATAGGAACAACAATACCTTTAGAGAGCCTTTGCCCTAGCAAAAGGATATACATAAGATTAGACAATAAACTTACATGTGTGCTCAATACCAAAACATAATGAGAGTATGAAAAATTGAACAAGATTGAAATGATAGACTTTGAATCAAATTTGATAGCCATACATAATGCAACCACAAATCAACCTTAACAAATGCAAAGACAATAAACACTCAACTAATTTTTAGATAAATACAATGCAACTTAATCAATGAAGATTGACTTATCTATAGAAACTAAAACCACAAGTCTATTGCCTAAAACCCATCCTTTGCAGCCACAATACAACCAACTCTTTGAAAGTTTCTTTGAGCCCTAAGCTGGTTGTGTTAAAAATGATTTGTTGCTTATATTTAATAAAAATATTTAGGTCATAATGAACTTGGTAAGCCTTTTCAAATGAAATTATCAAACCACTAACCATTATGTTGAAATTTCATCATTACCTTTTAGATATGCAACAACTTATTATGTCGGTGTTTTTTCTCAAAGTCACTAGCCAAACAAAAGAATGATATATGTCAATCCTCCCTATTTACTTTTATGAAAGTGGTCTAACTTCATAATGAACAAGGATCCTAGTGAAATCCTTGTGTTAATTTGAAAGTCAAATATATCAAGTATTGAAGTATAAACCAAAAAAATGCAAAAGACCATTACATGATCTAAACCCCAATTATATCAAGTATTGTTGCCTCAATAAGTATTGCTGCCTCCATGACTTATCAATACCAAACTCACCTAGAAATAGAGAAATGTATATTTCATTGCAACCAACCAAATAACAATAAACCTTCAATAAATGCCACAAATGTATATATAGTGTATTACCTAAAAATGTGCCAAGTTGAAAATTCAACAAAAAACAAAATTGTCTCATTATTTGAATGCATGCCACCTATGATCATCCCTTGAAATCAATGCCAAAATCAATGTCAACAAACTTTTCCTTTGGAATTGATGTCAAACAACGTATATGATCACCAATGTCAAAGAATGCAAAAATATGAACCTGTAGCAATAAACCAATATACAACAAGAAACTGATAAATAAAGAAAAACTTATTTTTGTACAATGTAGTGTCAATCTCAACTATAAATATCAACTTTTCTCCCCCTTTTGAAAACAATTCCAAAGGTCAAAGGAGTGGGTAAGCATCAAAAATCACCAAAATGTACCATGATACCATTGTCCTCATCTATCAAACTAACAACAAGATGTCAAAAACTAAAGCAATATTAGATATAAATATATGCAAATACCAAGTTGTCAAGTGAAACATCAAACTGAACTATCAAAAGAAGTAGAGTATCATATCCATCGAGAACTAAAAGATGAAGTGTCATGCCAACTACCATTGAATCCATAATAACATGAAAAGAGATCACAAACACAAATAGTGATGAAGCTTGTTTGTCACTTGTCACATTAATACATCATACATACACAATAAACATATCAGCTAAAAATATCAAGAATAAAGAATATACTAAGAAGCTCCCCTTGAAACCAAAACCTACTGCAACCTTCCACTGTAAAGACCTTAACATTTTACTATTTTCCTGCAAAAGCATTCACAAAACATTTCCATGAAAGTCTTGCCATACAACTATGTCACAAATGCATTGTTCCTCCACAATAACCACACCATACCATTCTACAATTGTACTAGTAGGTACAAATGACACTTTCAAACCATTCCACTTACAAAGGAACATAGATCAATGAAAAATTAGTGCATAATGTGCATATTCGAGCAAAATAACGATCATCTTATAAGCCACTAGCCTAGATGTTACACAAGAAAGCGTAGAATAATAATACTAAAAAATGATAAGTGAACACAAATTTCCTTGCTTCAAAGAAAAACCTTTGTAACATCACTGTGGTAATAAGCTTACCAATCAACCATCATTCAGCATTTACATGACAACAAGCTTGATCTGCTACACATAACACCTAGATTAGCATCACACTCTCATCTTGTCATTGTTATTATGCAACCAACCATCTTGCAAACTTGATCAACAAGAAGTTAAGAAACAACACTATGTAATATTATAGCTTGACATCAATAAAAATTTGTAAGATAGAAGCAACAAAATCCATCTTAAGAAGAAATCCATCAGCTAAAACTGACAAACCATAAAATCTTGAATCTCACAAGCATTAACATTAGGAAAATCAAGTCAACATGACAAGATCAATAAGAAAAATTCCTGACAACAACATCCATATCAATTCAAATATGTGTGAAAGTTAATAAAGTTCACTAAGATAATTGACCACTTTTCATCGATACTTGCACCTATAACCTCTC